>SJYC01040217.1:0-17377 GCA_006408675.1 Madoqua kirkii | reverse complement strand
ACATGCCTAAGAGCCCAAACACTGGAGCAGACACTAGCTCACCCACGTCCAAATGCTGAAGAGACACGTCCTCCCTGACTGACACTCGCAGTCTCCTTCATGTCTGACTACATTAAGTGTGTGTCCCAACACCACAACCCAGACTCTCCATCCGCCCAAGTGGGATACCTGTGCTCTTCAATCATCTTCAGTATTTCTTCTGAGGTGACATTCCTGAAAGCTTCAGATGGGCTCTGAAGAGCATCATACTCCACAGGGGAAAGAACTAGTTACAGGTCAAGAAAAACCCAACCAAAGTGGAAACATCAAGTAGCTAGATCATGTTGTAACAGCCTCATCTTAGAAATGGGAAAACTGAGGCTGAGAGGGGAAGATAACACAGTATGTTTGGGCAGAGCTTTTGGGACTCAGTTCTCCCGACTCCCAGCCCAGAGCTCATGGTCTGCCTGGACTTTTCTGTCTTATCACAAAGCTGCTGCAGGCATCTTCCATCTGAGTAGAATCACAAGTATGGAAACTCTACATTCTAACCATTCCTTTTATAAAATCAGCCTGCCCTAGACTCCGGGCACTGGCCAACTTAAAAGTTGTATTTTGATTCTTTGTGGAGAGTGAGCCCCACCCAACGAGCTGAGCTGTGGGCACTTTGCTAAGGGATGGGTTTGTCCTCAGCTACTGGGGAAGCCTCGCTGACTTCCCAGCAACAGTGCCAGGGCAACAGCAAGTGTCTGGGGCGAGCTTTTGTGAGCATCACAGGACCACCAACATCCTTAGGGAGCCTGGCCACGGCACTGCCGTCCGCACATCCCTACTTGAGAAATGAGGTGGCACTTCTGCTGCAAGGAGGATACGGGCTTCAAACTTATACACGTCTTCAGGCTTGGCTGCATCAGCGTGGCAGGGAGGGAGACAGACAGAGTCATCTGGAGAGTCACCGTGGATGGCGTCATTGACCAGGGCTTTTCAGTAAAGCAAGAGTCAGCGTCAGTGTCACCCCGCTTAGCTTTGGGTCTCCCAGTGCTCTCTGCAATCTGTGCACTTGAGATTATCATCAGCCCAGAACCCCCTCATCTGAACTTCATGTATTGTGAGTGAAAGAGAAAGATCAAATTATAAAACTGTAACTATCATACAGAAATAACCACATGTGAATTAAGTATGCACACAGACAAGAAGAGAGAGGAAAACAGGAAAACTGTAACAGCTGGTCTTGTAGAACGACAGGAAAATGGGTGAATTTTTTTTCTTTTTAAATGTCTTCAGCTATTAAGTTTACTGTTAATAGCTGAGAATAAACTGAATTAAAAAACTGAAAATTTTACTGAAGACATTAAACTGTATCTTTGACCATATGGAGACATATTTCTATATTTCTAAATGGGGAAACATAGTATTATAAAGATGCTGATTTTCTCCATATTAATCCCAAATGGATTTTGAGCGAATTTGACAAAATAATTCTTAAGATCATCTGGAAGAAAAAGTTTATAACAGCGTACATTTGTGAACAATAAGGATGAAGTTGCCCCATCAGACAATAAATTGGATGGTGAAGCTACTGTAATTAGAAGGATCATATGCTGCTACAAACGAATAGCCAGTCAGAATGCTGAGACAGAATCCAATTAAGAATGTGGTAAAACGATAAAGATTACTTTTCAAATCATTTTTTTACACAAGGAAAAGATGAAGTTGGGGACAACTCGCTAATCATTAGGAAAAGGTAAAATGAGGTTTGTACCATAGACCAAAAAAAAAAAGGTCATTAAGATGTAAACATAAAAAGTAAAACTGTGAAAGTAGTGAAACAAAATATAGGAAAATATTTATATAATCATAGGGTATGGAAAGGTTTTTTAAAATTTCCTATAATTCCATTTTAATAGGAAAACTACTTGACTGAGCTCACTGAGGGCGGGGCATGTCAGCTATTTCTTATAATTCCGAGTCTATTCTGAAGAAGGCCTTCAGGGAGAAGCAGGAAGGAATACAGCCCTAACTCCCATCGTGTCCATCTGTGAGGCAGGTAAAGGATCTCAAGAGAAGGGACAGCTGTCTCTAGGAAAAGCCTCTAACCCCAAGTTTCAGCTGCTTACCAGTCACACCCTTTGTATCAATTATATTCTCCGCAGCTTTAGCCACTGCACGATTCAAAGATTCACTGCCAACTTTGTTCATTCTCCTGGAGTTCAGAGCTCGCTTCTGTTTGGTGGTACCAAAGGCTTCAATGCAAGAATCCATCTGTGCCAAAGGCAAATTTGGTCACTGGAGACAGGCTGAGCACTGCTACTCCTAGCTGTGTGACTACAGGGAAACTCTCAGCTTCTTTGAGCCATCAATATCACACCTGTAAACTGGGTTGACTCATACCTAACTACCTCTTAGGCTTGTTGTTAAGAACCAAAAGATATTAAGAGATCTGAAGTGCTTATTTTAAAAACTGTAATGAACGATTTATATATCAACAGTGTTTCCATCTATAAAATGAAGATTGACTAGAATTAGGGTCAGTAAATCTGGGGCACACGGCTCACCCATTTTCCAATCCTGTACCCACAACAGACACTGCTAACAGATCACTCATTCCCTCTTTGAGCCTGCAGACAGCCTCACACCCTTCTCAACACAGTGCTCCAGGCAGTCCTGAAGATCCAATCAGTCTGCCATCCTATGATGAGATGAGTCTGTAGGAAGCTACTACATTCACAATCCTAAAGTTTACTTTGTCTTGATGTGAAGTTTCCAGGTTATGACCAGTATTTTCTGAAACTTGGATTAAATCCTGAAAATAAGTGCTATGCTACACCTGTAGCAACAGAGAACCAGTTCCAGATGCTGGCACAGACCTGTGCACAGCTGCCCCAGATACGGCATCTGCTCTCTGTGAGGCCACAGAGGTCTCTGCAGGTAGGAACTGTCCAGAGAGCCACAGACTGAATGAACTGGGAGCACCCAGGGAGAACTGTGCATTTTTATATTACTGATGGAGAAATTCAAGGCCTGGAAGGAACTCACTTTAGGCCTCACATCTTAGCTCTGTCACACTTACCTTTTCTCTGAAAGATTTGGCTTGACTCTCCAGTGTTGATTCACTCTCAACTGATTCATCTACAAAACATAAAACAAAGAAAAAAAGCAAATTGTTAAGTTTGTCTGCAGACAGCTGCTAAGTCGCTTCAGTCACATCGGCTCTGTGCAACCCCAGAGACAGCAGCCCAGCAGGCTCCCCTGTCCCTGGGATTCTCCAGGCAAGAACACTGGAGTGGGTTGTCATTTCCTTCTCCAAATCATGAAAGTGAAAAGTCGAAGTGAAGTCACTCAGTCGTGTCTGACTCTTAGCGACCCCATAAACTGCAGCCCACCAGGCTCCTCCGTCCATGGGATTTTCCAAGTAACAATACTGGAGTGGGTTGCCACTGCCTTCTCCATTACCTGCAGATAGTAAGAGTGTTTAATAGTTGGTTAACAGTTAATCTAAGAAACCTGATTTCTCTACTATAGGACTTCCCAGAGCTTAACATGCAGGTGTACTATGAACATTCAATATGAAGCTTCAGTATACAGACACAGGATCTGGAGAATAAACTGTGGAATCAAGTGAAGGGATCCAAGGAAACATGAGGCCTCCAGGTGGAATGATTTGCCCTAGGCAATGCAGAGATGAGATTAGAAACTAAGTCCTATGCTCTTTCCAGTATAGTTTTGCCCATCTTATAAAAGGGATAAGGAGGAGGGATCAGAAAGGGCAAGGAGGAGGAGGACATGGGGCTCACCTCCCATTGACAAATACATCAAAAATACATCTATATGTGGAACAGTTCTCATGGAAAACTAACTGAAAATTGGCAGAAGAAAGATTTCCAGGTAACCAGGTAGTAGGGTTGGGACCCCCACCACTGTCCCCACAAAGGGATGTGAAAGGAAAGGAAGGTTTGCATGGGCTCTCCACACCACAGCCTGGCACATGATCTGAGCCAACCAGCCCCTGGATGTTGGGGAGGTACAAATTAGGAGTATGGGTTTAAAAATAGATATAAACTGCTGCTGCTACTGCTGCTAAGCTGCTTCAGTTGTGTCCGACTCTGTGCAACCCCACAGATGGCAGTCCACCAGGCTCCCACATCCCTGGGATTCTCCAGCCAAGAACACTGGAGTGGGTTGCCATTTCCTTCTCCAGTGCATGAAAGTGAAAGTGAAGTCACTCAGTCGTGTCCAACTCTTCGCAACACCATGGACTGGAGCCTACCAGGCTCCTCCATCCATGGAGTTTTCCAGGCAAGAGTACTGGAGTGGGTTGCCATTGCCTTCTCCGGGATATAAACTACTATACATAAAATAGATAAGTAACATGAATTTACTGTATAGCACAGGGAATTGTACCCAATAACTTGTAATAAACTATATTGGAATATCATCTGCCAAAAAAACAATATATATATATATATATATATGCCATACACCTGAAACTAACAAAATACTAGAAATTAACAATGCTTCAATTAAAAAACTGTTTTTAATTTTAAGACCTAAAAGTAGGCATAAACATGAGGTATGTATTATTGTACATGAAGCTCTCTGATCTCCCAGAGTATTCATATAAGGGGCAATAATTTAGTGGACAGGAGCATAAGCTTTGAAGTGACTTGCTTGCATTTAAATTCCAGGTCTCTTACTTACAACAGCAGTATGTTCCTGCCAAAGTCATTTAACTTCTGTTCCAGGTTCATC
This sequence comes from Madoqua kirkii, assembly GCA_006408675.1. Taxonomy (NCBI): domain Eukaryota; kingdom Metazoa; phylum Chordata; class Mammalia; order Artiodactyla; family Bovidae; genus Madoqua; species Madoqua kirkii. Next base: position 12,649 of record SJYC01040217.1, on the reverse strand, counting down.
ATTGATTAAAAAGTGAAGCAATATAGCAATACAGTGAAGCGATATAATGCATTGAAAGTGCTCAGAACAGTGCCCAGAGCATAGTAAGGACCCAATAAACGTGTGTGTATTTTTTATATATGCTGGTTAGAATTAACCAGTATTTACAAATGTGTTTAAATAACAAATTAATGAACAATTTTCTTTGTTCATTGGAAGTTAGAAGAGCATTTGGAGGATAATTTATATGTTGTTTTATTTGTTTGCAAAGCAAGAAATTCTTCACCTAGAAGACTATGGACCCCTAGGAAATTCACAGATGACCTTTGGGATGTAACAGTCCTTTAAAATTATATGCAAAATCTCATATTTTTTGTATATTATGTATGTTTCTCAGAAGTATTTCTGGTTCTTTACAAGAAAGGCTGAGACCACTGCTTTGCCAGAATCAAGTTATTAGAACTAACGCTTCTGAAGGTATCAAGCAGATTCACAATGATCCTAATAATCCTTATCTAATTCCCTCCCCAACCATGGTTCTCAGTATTTAAGATTTAGAAACAGAAGCCCCTTGAGTTTGACCATCTTATCTATCATTTTCAAAGATCCCACTTTAGCCCAATACATTCCAAAATGCCAGAGAAAAGAGGTATTGAAACTTCTCTCAGTGGATTAGAGAAAAAATAGATCTCTTCCCAAATTACCAAGTGTAGAGACTTTGCATCAACCTTTGTCCAACCTATAAGCACTTCTACAACCTACCAGAGATTCTAAAACCTCTACCCCAACTAGAACCATTAAGAATTAAGAAAGGCCCTCGATGAAAAAGAGTATCAGAGATGTCCTCCATTACCCTGCTCTGCTCATTGCTCAACTTGCTTAAACTAAGATTAGAGTTTGATCTTCAGTCTGTAAGTCTGTTTTGCTATATTCACAGCCCCTAACTTGTGCCTAGGGTATAGCAGGTCATCAATAAATATTTGTTTGAGTAAAAGCACTTTTAAAACTTTGTCAAATGAAAAAAAAAAAAACACCCTTTAAAAAAAAGCTGTTGTAAACTACAAAATGTAGTTTATAAGTCAAACTGATGCATCCAGCAAACCTAAAATACCTTTCCTTAAGCCTTCATTACTAGAACCTACCTGAAAAGAATGGCTGCATGTTGAACAATTCAGCATCATATACTTCCATCTGGCCAGAGGTCTTGTTCAAAATTCCCACAAAGTGCCTGAATAAAGAAGGAATATCAATGACAATGGATCATTCAAAAGGTATTGTTTATGCAGTCTCTTTGTTTCTGCTTAAAAGGCACCACTTACTCAAGAGTAACAATAATTCCCCACAGCAGATATTCTCTGCAAGCAGAGGGTAATGAGGGGGGAAATGGGGAGGGTAGCAGGGAAGTCACCAGGTGATTCTTATAGCCAATCACATTAGGGGTCACTGATGTAGTGGTAAAACCTTTCGGGATATAACAATCTAGAACTACACTAGAATTTACTCCATGTGTAAATCCTATGGAGGCAAAGACAAAACTTCGGTAATTATGAGAAGGCTAGTTTAAACTAGAAAAGCTTTGTAAAGAGATGATAAAAGTTTCAAGCACAAACACATTCATCGGAGCTCTACCAGCTGCTGGGGTGGAGGAAGGGGGAGATGACTCTAAAAGGCCTTGGTTGTGGTTCATGGATGGATATCTTCACAGGGACACTGCATTATGCAATGCATGACAGTGAGACTGAACAGGCTGAACAATTTCATTGTACCAAGGGAAAACCAGAGATCAGTAAACGGCGGAGTTGCCCAAGTCAGTAATCTTTCCAGAACTAGACAGAAATTCTGGAGCCTTGGACACTACCGAACCCTTTTCTTGTAGTTACTTCCAAGGCAGACTTCTGGCAAACTTTGGTGTGTTAATCACACATCCAAAAATAATGGAGAGGGCTGCCTTTTAGGAACAAGATAGTTATAAACAAAGAATAGTTCAAGTTAATGATGTGGTCAAAACGAATGAAGGTCAAAAGGCACAAACTTCCAGTTATAAAATAAATAAATCCTGAAGGTATAATGTTCAACACAGAGACTATGATACTGCATTATATATTTGGAAGATGTTAAGAGAGTAAGCCTCTGAAGTTCTCATCCCAGGAAAAAATATTGTAACTGTACGGATGTTAACTAGACATTGTTGTGACTGTTTTGCAGCATTACATACACTGAATCATTTTATCATACACCTGAAACTAATGCTATATGTCAATTACATCTCAACTTTAAAAAAAATTACAAATGAATGAGGTTTTTAGGAAATTAACTAAATGTAAGTCACTTCTCAGTTTCAAGAATGTCTGCTGCTGCTGCTTCTAAGTCGCTTCAGTAGTGTCCGACTCTGTGCGACCCCACAGACAGCAGCCTATCAGGCTCCCCTGTCCCTGGGATTCTCCAGGCAAGAACACTGGAGTGGGTTGCCATTTCTTTCTCCAATGCATGAAAGTGAAAAGTAAAAGTGAAGTCGCTCAGTCGTGTCCAACTCTAGCGACCGCATGGACTGCAGCCTACCAGGCTCCTCCGTCCATGGGATTTTCCAGGCAAAAGTACTGGAGTAGGGTGCCATTGCCTTCTCTGCAAGAATGTCTACATGCTGATGTGAAGGGCCCTGGGTCTAGGAACACAGGAACCTGGTAAACCTCTCTAAATTTCCCCTGCTGCAGCTAAAATAGTCAGAGAAGAGCGGCGCCAGGGGGCCGCCGCCACCACCACCACCACCCCCACTTCCCACAATCACTTTCCCAATCTCTACCTGCACAGAGTATTGCATTTGAGGGCTCCAGTCCCAAAATTGTTTCCCACGTAGGAAAGTCTGTCTGTTTCAGCTGCCTAAAATGTAGAGGAGGAAAGGGCTCCATTACAACCAATGCTGAAAGATAGTAAACATCTTGACGCCCTTTTCCAAGTTTGCAGAAGCTTTAGAATCCAAACTGCAGTGGATGAGACAAGAGAGCCTCTTTGAGATGATCCAGCTCCACTATCTCTAAGTGAGTCTGGGGTGTCCCTGGTGGAAAGGCAAGAGGACTTCTGAAAAGTTCCAGGTAGTGCTGGCTTCTAGCTAGTCTGAAAGTTCTTGGTGGAGCTGCACCTCAGGACTCGGAGACGGGCCCTGGGCTTCCACAGCTTAGAGGCATGCAACAAAATGATTCTGCAGGCAACACTAAAGCCCAAGCCTTTCTTGAACCTCTCTGCCCACCTCTGTCATGACTGCTCCTTATCTGCTCTCAGGATCACTGCTATTGTTGTTTAGTCACTAAGTTGTGTCCAACTCTTTTGCAACCCCATGGACTACAGCCCACTAGGCTCATCTGCCCATGGAATTTTCTAGGCAAGAATACTGGATTGGGTTGCCATTTCCTTCTCCAGGAGATTTTCCTGACCCAGGGATCGAACCCACATCTCCTGCATTGGCAGGTGGATTCTTTACCACTGAGCCAGTCACCAAGGAAGCCCCTCAGTGCCATGGAGGTGGTGAATTCATTCTTCAATCAGAGCCAAGGTTCCCTGCCCTCTCCCCATGTTTGTTCTCTTCACCTGCAATACTAACTTCAGCTGTTAAACCCTCCTCCATCCTTTAGGGCTCAGCTCCCATACACCCTCCCCCAGGAAGACACTCTGGCAAGCAGAGCCATCACTGACTCAGCTCATTCTGCCCCACTCTGTACTCTCTCCCCCTGGGACCCTGAGCTTTGTTTGCTTATGTATGAGTTCCTCACATTCAGTTCTCAGCTCTCTAGAGCAGGGAATGCAGATATCTGGGAATGTTGGACATTCTATTGGCCACAACTAGGAAGCGCTACTAGTGGGCAGAAGCCAGGGAAGCTACTAAATATCCAATGATGCACAAGACAGCCCCCACAACAAAGAATAACATATCTGGGTCAGAATGTCAATAGTGCTGAGGTTGAGAAGCACTGCTGTACAGTGTGAGCTCCCTCAGAGTGGGTCCAGGTCTGACTTAGCTATTTCCCCAGCAGCTTACATTCCAAGGCCACACTGGGGGCTCAATAAGTGGTTGTTGATTGAACAAATTAATAAAAAGCCATCACTTCACCACTAGTGTGAAACTGAATAGGGCCTGTCTCCATACCCCAGCCTGCTGCGGCACAATGTTCTTCAAAGGTTCACCTGCTATTCCCCCTTTTTTCTCCTCTCACTCCTTCCTACATCAACCCACACCCAAAGGGCCTCCTGAGGTCTTCAGAGTAGAGGTGACTGGCCACAGCAGCACTTACCAGGATCCGCTGACTCCTCTTCCTGGGGTTTGTGGAGTCGTTGTTCTTGTACAAGGTAAAGCGCATGTTGCCTGGATTCTGTAGCCTCCCATTGGAGAACTGGACTGTAAGATTACAGCATAAGAATGAAATGAGAGCAGAAAAATCCAGAGTATGGTGGGGAGGAATTAATCGTCAATGGGAGGGAGTGACCGACTCGGAGAATAGAGATGGCAAGGAAGCCCGGGTCCTAACCCAAAGCTGTTCTGGTCCAGGTGGGAAGAGGGGCTGGTGAGGGGTTGGAGCCGTGAGGGATCCCTGGGGACGGACCTCCACGGGAAGGAATAACTACGGGAGTGGGGCTGACTAAGGAGACCTCGGCTAAACCTAGAAAGGCTGAGGGAATCCCTGGCCAATGGGGAGAAGGAAATGGAGCAGGTGTGAGACCTGGTAGGTGAGGAGATGATGGGGTCCTGGATACATACAGCCCCAGCCGTGGGGAGGACGTAACTGGGATGTCCTCATCCACCTGGGAGGTAGTAACAGAAGAGACAAGATGACAGGAGAGCCCTGGCCGAGCCCCAAGGAGTAATGGAGCCTATCAGGGCCCTGGCCCAGCTGGGAATGCGGCTGGACGGACATGGGAAGTAGAGGGCTGTAGGGGTACCGGAACGGAAGAGGAGGAAGTTACAGGAAAATCTGTTCCAGCTTCGCAGTATTTACCCAGTAGAGCGCTCTGGCTGTCGTCGGGCTCCTTACAGTACTGCCACCTCGCACTCGGAAACACCTCCGCCGCCATCTCTCCTCGCCAGCCGCCAATACCCGGAGTTAAAACAGCGGCAGCCACACGCGGAGGAAGTGCGGCGAACCGGAAGAGGCGTGGTCTCCCCGGGCACCGCCCCGCGCACGCAAAGACGCATGGCTCCGCCCCACGGGACATCTCCCCCTCAGCGCCCTTTTCCTGAGCTCTCTGGCGCGCCTTCCCCGCCCACCCTCGCCCCACCCCGCCAAGAGGCGTGGCCTCAATCCTCACCTTGCCCTGCCTGCTTCTCCAAGGCGCAGTACCTGATTGGCCCAGTACTCAGAAGCGCGTTACACCTTGTGTGCTGCTAGGGTGCTCGCGTCTACAAACCTTGCGTTGTGTGGGATTTCTTCCTCTGCACAATCTAGGTAGAGTATTGTCTGTCTCTGCTGCTGCTGCTAAGTCGTTCAGTCGTATCCGACTCTGTAAGACCCCATAGACGGTTGTAAATATGTCTTATTAATACTAAGATCTGAAAGCCCCAGTTCAAATTTAGAATTCACTAATAGGCAATCCTTCAGCTCCAGCTAAATGTGGTGACTGGCAGAGAGCAGCATTTCTCCAAGTCCTCCATCCACACACCTGGACATCAGTCCTTAAACCCCTAAGCTTGGTCCGTCCACAAGCCTGTAAACAGCTATGATGACTTCTTGGGCCTAGGCGTGCATACACCTGTGGCTCAATCAACCCTGCGAGGATGGACCAGGGGAGAAGCCCAGAAGGCTCAAGGATTCTGGGGTGGACTGGAAGGAGGAACCCAATCTTATGGGCATGTCCCTTTGTTCTTATGGATTCAATTTTCCCTCCATCCCTTATGGGGCGTTATTAGAATAAAATGAGAGTCAAAACATGGCCTACGGAGCTTTGAGCCTGACCCTGGCCAAGGCCCCTTTTGTCCAAAGGGAAATACTGCTGAAGGGAAAGAACCAGATTATCTCCGTTCTCAAAATTGCCTTCTTCCCAGACTCATCCTCTTCCCACCACCCCCACCACCCCCCGGCCCCCTGCTGATACGTACCTCCAAGATGATCCAAATCACCTTTAACACCCTAGCTTCCCTTTGCCTGAGCACATGTCACTCTTCTAATTACCCAATCACACTGCAGGCATAGTGCAAAGAATCTTATTTTTGCCCTGATCTTTTCAGACTAGTTATCAACCTGATGTCACCCTGAAGACCATGTAATATTTCCTACAGACCACAATGATACCTAAGTAGCTACAATTGTTTAGTTGGTATGTTGCATCTGACTCTTTTGCAACCCCCCGGGGTCAGCAGTCCAACAGCCTCCTCTGTTCATAGGATTTCCCAGGCAAGACTAGCGGAATGAGTTGCCATTTTCTTTTCCAGGGGATCTTCTCAACCCAGGACTCAAACCCACATCACCTGCATTGGCAGGCAGTTTCTTTACCTCTGAGCCACCAGAAATAACTACAACCCAGATGTCAAAATCAGGATTACTACCATATAATCATCATGCCCCATTTAAGTTCATTTACTGTCCCAGTAATGTTTTATAGCAAAAGTTCTTACCCAGGACCACATGTTGCATTTAGCTATCATAGCTCTGTAGTTACCTTCAGCCCAGAACATTCTTCACTCTTATTTTGACTTTGAACTTTAAATTTAAAAAGCCAGTTATAGGGCACTTATTTGTAGAATGTCTCTCAATCTGGGTTTATCTAATGTTTCCAACTTATGAGTCTCAGTTCATGCATCTTTGGCAGGAATATTACAGATATTATGCTATTCTCATTATATCATGTTAGCTGGTACAAGATTTTAATTTGTTCCATTACTGCTGATAGTAACTTTGATCACTTAACTGAAGTGGTATCAACCAGGCTTCTCCACAGTATTGTTTTATGTTTGTAATTAATAGGTATTTTGTGGGCAGGTACATATAGACTAATAAATATCCTGTTCATCACACTTCCTATTTATTTATTTACATCAGTGTGGACTTGTGGATTCCTATTTTATTCAACACATTAGAATCTGCTACTATCATCATTTAGTTTTTCTTTCAATTATTCCCAGATTTGAAAATAAACAGATTTGTTTGTCTTGTTCACTGCTGAATCTTTAGCTCCCAGAGCAGTGCCTGGAACATAGTAGACCCTCAATAAAGGTTGAATGAAATGAGTGACAAGCCAAGGAGTAAGTCTGAATCATCACAAATCCTAGGAGACTAGCATAGGGACTGGAGCTTAAAAACACTAAAGTTGCTTAAATTTAACTGGCATTCAGTTTACACATAGCAGATTCTCTGTAAATGTGGGATGGTTGAATAAAACAGGAAGAGTTAAATCATAGTTAACAAGTGACAAAGAAGACAGTAGTGGATACAAAGAATCAACTATAGTTCTTGAGAGAGGTGTCTTGCCCCTCCTCATATAGGGACTTATTATATGGCCTTGCTACTCAAAGTGTGTGATCTTTGGGCCAAGAGCATCAACATCACCTGGGAACTCAAATCTGCACTTCAACAGGATCACTAGGTAACTCATTTGCCTTTCAAGTTTGTGGAGCACTGTTGCACAAGAGTATTTGCCTTTTCTTTCCCGTACTGCAACGCATGTGGAATTTCCCCAACCAGGGATCCAGGGATCAAACCCATGACCCTCTGCAGTGGAAGTTGGGAGTCTTAACCATTGGACCACCAGGAAAGTCCAAGACTTTCCCTTTTAAGGTACATCTTTACCAGTCAATGTCTATGAAAGCCCTAAGAACTGGATGCTTTATAGCTGAGTGGAATAGAGAAGAATATGACACATTGCTTGAGAGCAAAGACTCCCAGAATTCCCACAGGCAAGAGTTCAAAGTGACAGGGATTCTATCAAAAGGAAAATATTAATAAGGAGGGGACTGTAGTATACACTTATATTGTTTAATTATTTAACAATGATTCTAAACACACAGATCCCATATATAATACATACATACATATGGAACTGGAATGGGGCAAGATGACCTACTCAGTTCAGTTCAGATGCTTAGCTGTGTCCAACTCTTTGAGACCCATGGACTGCAGCACACCAGTCCTCCCTGTCCATCACCAGCTCCTGGAGCTTGTTCAAACTCATCTCCATCGAGTCAGTGATGCCATCCAACCATCTCATCCTCTGTCGTCCCCTTCTCCCACCTTCAGTCTTTCCCAGCATCAGAGTCTTTTCAAATGAGTCATTTCTTCGTATCAGGTGGACAAAGTATTAGAGTTTCAGCTTCAGCATCTGTCCTTCCAATGAGTATTCAGGACTGATTTCCTTTAGGATGGACTGGTTGGATCTCCTTGCAGTCCAAGGGACTCTCAAGCATCTTCTCCAACACCACAGTCCAAAAGCATCAATTCTTCAGCGCTTAGCTTTCTTTACAATCCAACTCTCACATCCATACGTGACTACTGGAAAAACCATAGCTTTGACTAGACAGATCTTTGTTGGCAAAGTAATGTCTCTGCTTTTTAATATGCTGTCTAGGTTGGTCATAACTCTTCTCCCAAGGAGCAAGTGTCTGTTAATTTCATGGCTGCAATTACCATCTGCAGTGACTTTGGAGCCCCCCCAAAATAAAGTCTGTCACTGTTTCCACTGTTTCCCTATCTATTTGCCATGAAGTGATGGAACCAGATGCCATGATCTTAGTTTTCTGAACGTTGAGTTTTAAGCCAACTTTTTCACTCTCCTCTTTTTCACTGACCTACTTAGTGACCAAAATGCCAAAAGCTATAGTGACCTCTTCTAAATTAGAGTCAGGGATAATCATAGGCAGGATTTACCACAAAATGTTTGTTTATAAATTTAGTTTGGAAATTCAGAGACTTCTGGAATTCTCTTAGCATTGTTTTTCAGAAAAGGAAAATCTGATTCTTTCCAAGTAAGGAATTAGAGGATTGGCGGAGGGGGCAGGCAGAGACCTCCTTTCCTGGGGTAATATCTCCATCTGCTGGCGATTCAGGATATCACTAGCAAGAGGAGACCAGGGCAGGTCAGATGTTTGTTTCAACTTGCATTGAGCTCTCAACATTGTATCTTCTGCCTCTCTGCCTTCCTTTTTTTGTGTTTGTCTCCCTCTCCTGTTCTTTCCTTCCCTTCATATTCCTGATGCAGACTACTTGTATACCTATAGACATAGACGACTCATTTCTTATAAAGAAGACTCATCTGAGACAGACTTTTCGTTACACAGAGCTGAATCTTCTGTAGCTTCTCCTGTAGTTCATTTCTGCTCTCCAGGGCCACACAGAACGTCACCAACTCCTCTGCCCTGAGCCCTTCCAAAGCCTGAATACTCTGATCATGATTTCTGCTTATCTGCCCCTCTTGCTGTTGTTGCTGTTGTTCAGTCGCCCAGTTGAGTCCAACTCTTGAGAACCCGGGGCACTACAGCAAACCAGGCCTCCCTGTCCCTCGCCATCTCTTGGAGTTTGCCCAAATTCATGTTCACTGCATCAGTGATGCCACTCCACTTCTCAACAACTGCTTCCAGCCCCTCAGCTATTTCCCATACCAGAGTTTCTCTCCTCATCCTGGTCACCACTGCTGGACACGCACCAATATCTCTGTATCGATCACACTGTGGGGCCCTACACAGATCAATACTTTAGCTCTGGGCTGGGTAACACAGAACAGAAAGGACCCATCACTTCCTTTGTGCTATTTACCATGCCTCTCCTAATGAAATCAATATATGTTTTTGTTCAAAGCATCGGTACTCTTCAGTTAACTTATTTAGGGTTAACAATAAATAAAAATTCTTGACTTTGCTTCTGCTAAGTCCCATCATCATTGCAATTTTTTAAAAACAAAGATTCAGACCTTGAATGAAGGAATGTTAAATTTAATTGTGTTAGATTCAATCTGTTCATATATTTTTGTTGTTTAGCGACTAATTCGTGTCCAACTCCTTGCAACCCCATGGACTGTAGCCCACCAAGCTTCTCTGTCCATGGAATTTCCCAGGCAAGAATACTGGAGTGAGCTGCCATTTCCTTCTCCAGGGGACCTTCCTGACCCAGGGATTGAGCCCACATCTGCTTGGCAGGCGATTCTTCACCATTGAGCCAGCCACCTGAGAAGTAATTTTCCCCAATAACATTTGTGAGATTAAAAAAACTATATCAAACCAATACATATTTGATGTCCAGTGTTGAGGAAAACACAGAAAAATATAAATACAGTTATAGTGACCCATGGTCCCTTGCCCACCTAAGGCAATACTGTTAGCCTTGTTTTATTTTTTTCTACATTTTCTCTGTGCATATGTATATTTATATGACTGATATAATATTGTATCCAATTTTGTATCCTCCTTTTAGAAAATTTAACATTATCTTGTAAGCATTTTCTCAAATCTCTCATGATACTACATTCAGTGTTCTCACAAAGTTTATATATACAATCGTCTAGGTGAACACTTGGGCTGTTCCCAGTTTTTCACTTTTTTTTTAAACTTTGCTTTTTTTTTTTTTTGGTGCACTGGATCCTCATTGCTGCGTGTGAGCTTTCTCTAGTTGCAGCGAGTGGGGACTCCTTTTCCTTGCGGTGGGAGGGCCTCTCATTGCAGTTGCTTCTCTTGTTTCAGAGCCCAGGCTCTAGGCACAGGGGTTCAGTAGTTGCGGCGCTTAAGCTCTAGAGCACAGATTCAGTAGTTTTGGTGCATGGGCTTTGTTGCCCTTCAGCATGTGGGATCTTCCTGCAGCAGGGGATCAAACCCATGTTCCCTGTACTGGCAGGTGGATTTTTAACCACTGGACCCCCAGGGAACCTCCCCTCCACCATGTTTTTCACGCTTATGTAGAATATTTCAGTGAATTCTAAAGCATAAAACTCCTTTATTGGATGGATTCCTTTGGATAGAGTTTTAAGACTTGCATTAATGAATCAAAGAATATAAACATTAAAAAAAAGATTTCTTGGGTTCAAAGCCAGTTTGGAGACACAGACATTCAACTTACTGCTTAATTCAACATTAAATTATATGATTGTTTTGCCCTATAAAAAATAAATAAAAAAGATTGTTAATACACAAATTTTTCTCTAAAGGATTTTCAGATGTTTTAAAAATCCTGTCTCTGCCATCTGACACTATCCAGGCACTTTGGAAGAAATAAGAATGAAAATATGCTAGACCAGAATTTAACCTATCCTAGAAATTAACTTCCTATAAGGAATACAAAAAAATGGAAACAAGCACACTCAAGGGTACTGTTAAGTAGGATCATGCTATTCAGGGCTGTCATTTCTTCTTGATGGATTAACTCTTTTATCATTAGAATTGTCCTCTATCTCTCATAATAGAACTTGTCGTGAAGCCCACCTTAGCTGATAGTCACTCTGGCTTTCTTTTGATTGGTGTTTGCATGATACATCTTTTTCTGTATTTATTGTTGTTGTTGTTCATTTGCTCAGTCATGTCCAACTCTTTGTGACCCTATGGACTGTAGCACACAAGGCTCCCCTGTCCTTAACTATCTTCCAGAGTTTACTCAAATTCATGTCCATTGAGTTGGTGATACTATCCAACCATCTCATCCTCTGTCGTCCCCTTCTTCTCCCACCTTCAATCTTTCCCAGCATGAGGGTCTTTTCCAAATGAGTCAGCTCTTTGAGTCAGGTAGCCAAAGTATTGGAGCTATAGCTTCAGCATCAGGCCTTTCAGTGAATATTCAGGGTTGATGTCCTTTAGGATTAACTGGTTTGATCTCCTTGCAGTCAAGGGACTCTCAAGAGTCTTCTCCAACACCACAGTTCAAAAGCATCAGTTCTTCAGTGCTCACTCTTTATGGTCCAACTCTCACATCAATACATGACTACTAAAAAACCTAGCTTTGACTATACAGACCATTGTTGGCAAAGTGATATCTCTGGTTTTTAATATGCTATTTAGATTTGTCGCAGCTTTCCTTCCAAGAAGCAAGTGTCTAATTTTTCACTCTTGACCTATTTGTGTCTTTATACTTAAATAGGTTTCTAATGGATAGCCTGTCCTATCCATTCTTTTATATTCTTCTTTTATAGCTTAGTTTTAAAAATATGTTATTTGACTTATTTATTTTTGGTAAGAAGTTAGGAAGGTATTCAACATAATATATTTTCCAAAAGTCTTCACTTTATGGTCCAACTCTCACATCAATACATGACTACTAAAAAACCTAGCTTTGACTATACAGACCATTGTTGGCAAAGTGATATCTCTGGTTTTTAATATGCTATTTAGATTTGTCGCAGCTTTCCTTCCAAGAAGCAAGTGTCTAATTTTTCACTCTTGACCTATTTGTGTCTTTATACTTAAATAGGTTTCTAATGGATAGCCTGTCCTATCCATTCTTTTATATTCTTCTTTTATAGCTTAGTTTTAAAAATATGTTATTTGACTTATTTATTTTTGGTAAGAAGTTAGGAAGGTATTCAACATAATATATTTTCCAAAAGTCTTCCTAGTTTCACAATCTCTTACAAAAAAACCCACCAAAATTATATTTCTTCCATTGATTTGAAATAACAACTTCTTCATACTTTAAATTCTTTTATATTTTGGTCTATTCTGGGCCCTCTGTTTTGAACCACTGATTGGTCTGTCAACCAGTACCAAATAGTTTTTTTT
>SJYC01040213.1:0-11236 GCA_006408675.1 Madoqua kirkii | reverse complement strand
GGTGTCTTATGTTCCAGCGTTTTACGTGGTAGCTATCCCACAGTCTGGTTTGCTAGTCCAAGTTAGTTCGTTCTGTCCATGCACAGGACATTATGACCCAGTTCTCGCGAAAAGTGCTGCAGCTCGTGTCTCCCACGGCCCGATTCTTAGAAAGCACTGTCGCTTGCACCTCCGGCTCCTCCTTGCCCAACCCCCACTTGCTAGAGTCAAATGCAGGCGTCTGTGCTGCTTATCTGCTGGGGGATTTACTGTTGGGCTCGTAATCTGTTGGTTTTAATTATTTATTTATTTTTCCTTCCTGTTATGTTGCTCTCTGTGCTTCCAAGGCTCACCACAGACTCAGTTGTGAGAATGTTTCCTGGTGTTTGGAAACCTCTCTTTTTAAGAGTCTCTTCCTGGGACGGGATTCCCTTCTCAGGATGGAGCTCCCTCCCTACCTCCTTTGTCTCTTTTTTTGTCTTTTATATTTATTCCTACCTGTTTTTGAAGCCAATGATCTGCTTTGCTGGATGCCTGATGTCCTCTGCCAGCATTCAGCAGTTGTTTTGTGGAATCTGCTCAGCGCTGAAAGGTTCTTTTGATAAAGTAGTGACGGAGAAAGTGGTCTCCCCATCCTATTCCTCCGCCATCTTTTTCTGCCTCCTCCGTTCAGTGTATTTTAAGTGAACAAAATAACAACTTTGATTGGTCTTCCTTCTGCTCTCATTCTATTCTGTGTAATCAATGTCACTGCTCAAATACTTTCTAAAGCACAAATCAATTATGTCTCTTCCCTGCTTAACACCATTCATAAGTTCCCCCATCATCTACTGACTTGTTTCTCAAGTAATATTATGGCTAAAATAACCTTCAGCCTGATTAAATTTCAGAATCCTGAGTTTTAACCAGACCTGCTAAATGAGAATCTTTGGAATGTGAATTCCAAGATTTTCATTTTTATTAATCTCTTTAAAGTTATGTTTGCATGCTGAATTATGAGAACTACTGACCCACAGGACAATTTTAAGCTGGCAGACATGTTATGTGAGTGATTATTGTTTAGCCCTTAAAATTCTAGTTCCAGATTCCGCATTGCGACCTGCTATACTGATTTTATACCAACAACACTATATCACTTTTTTTGAAACTTCAGTTTTATTTATTTATTTATTTACAATATTGTATTGGTTTTGCCATAAATTGACATGAATCTGCCATGGGTGTACATGTGTTCCACATCCTGAATCCTCCTCCTACCTCCCTCCCCATCCCATCCCTCGGGGTCATCCCAGTGCACCAGCCCCAAGCACTCTGTATCATGCATCAAACCTAGACTGGAAATTCATTTCACATGTGATAATTAACATGTTTCAATGCCATTCTCCCATATCATCCTGCCCTCACCCTCTCCCACAGAGTCCAAAAGACTCTTCTATACATCTGTGTCTCTTTTGCTGTCTCGCATACAGGGTTATCTCTACCATCTTTCTAAATTCCATATATATGTATTAGTATATTATATTGGTGTTTTTCTTTCTGGCTTACTTCACTCTGCATAATAGGCTCCAGTTTCATCTACCTCATTAGAACTGATTCAAATGTATTCTTTTTAATGACTGAGTAGTATTCTATTGTGTATATGTACCACAGCTTTCTTATCCATTCATCTGCTGATGGACATCTAGGTTGCTTCCATGTCCTGGCTATTATAAACAGAGCTGTAATGAACATTGGGGTACACGTGTCTCTTTCATTTGGGTTTCCTCAGTGTGTATGCTCAGCAGTGGGATTGTACCAGCAAATGATGCTCTCTTCCTATTTTTGAATTTGTTTCTTCTTTTGCCCAGACATTCTTTTTTCCCTTTAATACTCTTAAAAACTCAAATTTCATATTTTATAATACAGCTCAGGTATAATCTCTTTCCAAAGCTCATCTTGTGTCCTATAAACTGTGATAGACTTGATAATTCCCTCTAATGACTTTCCTGCATATTATTATAGCTGCCTGGTATCCTCACAGGGTATTATGATTTATGTTTCCACTCATAGACTTAGAATGTCTTAAGTATAGGGCCTATATTGTACTCTTCTCTTTAAATAAATCCCTAATAGACCTAGGACTTTAATACATTTTCCATGGATATTTGGTGAATGATTATAGGCAAACACAGCATGCTTGGTTATGCATGCAGTGTTTTTTTGTTTCTTTTTTACCTGTCAGAATTATCTCTGAAACACAAATCCGTTCATGGAGAACTCTCCTTCTAAAATGCTTCCTAAATGACATCTTCTCATTAAGAAAATTAAAATTGATATTGAAGAAGAGACTAAGTTTTACTCCCTGATACTTTGATGTTAGAGATTAAATTAGAAATTCAAGCTTTAAAATTGACAAGAAAATCAAGATGTGCTAGTTGTGTGCTTTCTGTTAAGAAGAAAGCTGCTTAAGCTGGTTCTAAACTGAGATTTGATTTTTAATATGTATTAAAAATTAAGGTTAGTGAAGGAAAGTCATGTGTTTGTTTATTCATCTATCCTCTTAAACTCTAATACAAAATACTTCCAACTTCTCTTTACAGAGAAAATATGCCAAATGTCTCAGCACTTTAAGTACCAGATTAGCACCTGCTTTAAGAACTTAGGAGGCACTAATTGACCTGAAAACAGCCCAACATGAGCAGCAGGATGGAATTTTCTCCCTTCAAAATCAAAGTCTTGTTGCCAATGTTTACCTAATGTAAATGTAAGAAATGCAAATTGAATGGTACCATCACTTGTGTACTAAAGTCATCTCTCATTGAGCCAGATTCTCCCTTGTAGCATCTTATTCCTTGGATCCTAGATAAGCATCCAGTGAGATGGATTAACACTCTGAAGTCACTAGGGTATCATCAAGGCTTTTTTGTTGATGATACTGTGTCCTTGGCACTGGGAAAAATCTGGCTCATCTTGTTACTAGCAGAAAAAATGTAATTTAAGTGAGTTGCCAGGATAATTAGAGCAGGTGAGCAGTAGACGGAAATAATGCCCTGAAGAGATGAAAGAAAATACTTAGATTCTTTTTATTTTATTTCAGTACTACTAAATGCTACTGGTATCTGTTTGTTTATGTGTCTCTATCAATCCTGGATAGCAAATTAAGTGTTTAGGGAGATATTAACTCTTCCAAGCCACTTGGAGACTATTTAGTACTTTTCTGCGCAGTGCTAATTGACAGAGTTGTAAATGAAAACATTACAAAAATGTGATATTTATCTATACTGACTTAAGAATGTTTGAAATTCACAGGAGAATGATTCATTGTCATCATTTTTAGAAAGAAACACATTTCAAATTCCTGTCAGTATTTAATTACATGAGAACCGTGATTCAGTAGCTTGTTATATTTAGGGAATTTAGACTAAGTATATGTTAAAGGTTTTTAGGCTAAAGAGTTTACTTTCCAAAACCTTAATAGCTCCAAAATCCATATAAATAAATTCCAAAAGGTATTTGGTTGATTTTTCCAAGGGAATTGGACTACAATATATTTGATCGGTATTTCCAATAATCCTTCCATGTAAAATAAACCAAATGCTCCACAAAGTCTAGTCTATCAACTCCTCCCTGAATACATTTTATGCATTTGTGTTCCTATATATTTATGCATGTATTGCCCTTAACTGGAAAGGCCATTTCTTCTTTCCTAATAAACAGTGAACCAGACCAAATAAGTCATTTGAACAATGATGCAAGAAAACAAATATTTAAGACAGTGAAACTATTTTGTAGATACAGTAATGGTGAACAAATAATGCTATGTATTTGTCAAAACCCATAGAATATTACCAGAAAAAAATGTAAACCTTACCACATGCATATAAACTAGAGGGCTGATTGGTCCACTTGAAGAAGGCAACAAACTAATTTAATTCTATTATAATTGCATAAAACAACACTGAAGGAGTCAAGGAAAAGACACTGATCTAAATAAGTTTGGAATTGAGTGGAGTTTGTAAAATTAAAGCCCAATGAAGTTTACTCTGGCCACCTGATGCAAAGAACTGTCTCACTGGAAAAGACTCTGAGGCTGGGAAAGATTGAAGGCAGGAGGAGAAGGGAATGACAGAGGATGAGATGATTGGATGGCATCGCTGACTCGATGGATATGAGTTTGAGCAAAATCTGGGAGTTTGGTAATAGACAGAGAGTCCTGGCATGCTGGAGTCCATGGGGTCACAAAGAGTCAGACAACTGAGTGACTGAACTGAAATGGACCACTGTATTCTAGTTTATAAAGTTGTTTCCTTTAAGGGTTAACAATTCTAATATCACCAACCCATGCTTATTAGAATTAAAATGCTAAGGAAATGGGTTGTGCATATACACACGTGTGTGTGTGTGTGTGTGTGTGTGTGTGTGTGTGTGTGTATGTAGATTGGTATACACTGATGTATTTTGTTACTGTCACATAAAAAGACTTAGAGGCAAAGACATTCCAGTCACAATGAGTACACCTATTGCCCATATATTCCTGCTAATATTATGCTCCTATAAAAGAAACCAAGACTCCTTGGAGAAATGGCTGATTCTAGGACAGAATCAAGCAATATATAAGATGATATACAATATCTTGTATTCTAACATTAGAGGAGTGCATAAAAGCAATACAAACATTAGAAAAGGCAGAGGAACCAGAGATCAAATTGCCAACATCTGCTGGACCATGGAAAAAGCAAGAGAGTTCCAGAAAAAAACATCTATTTCTGCTTTACTGACTATGCCAAAGCCTTTGACGTGTGGATCACAATAAACTGTGGAAAATTCTGAAAGAGATGGAAATACCAGACCACCTGACCTGCCTCTTGAGAAATCTGTATGCAGGTCAGGAAGCAACAGTTAGAACTGGACATGGAACAACAGACTGGTTCCAAATAGGAAAAGGAGTACATCAAGGCTGTATATTGTCACCATGCTTATTTAACTTCTATGCAGAGGACATCATGAGAAATGCTGGACTGGAAGAAGCACAAGCTGGAATCAAGAGTGCCAGGAGAAATATCAATAACCTCAGATATGCAGATGACACCACCCTTATGGCAGAAAGTGAAGAGGAGCTAAAAAGCCTCTTGATGAAAGTGGAAAGAGGAGAGCGTCAAAGTTGGGTTAAAGCTCAACATTCAGAAAACGAAGATCATGGCCTCTGGTCCCATCACTTCATGGGAACTAGATGGGGAAACAGTGGAAACAGTGTCAGACTTTATTTTTTTGGCTCCAAAATCACTGTAGATGGTGACTGCAGCCATGAAATTAAAAGACGCTTATTCCTTGGAAGAAAAGTTATGAGCAGCCTAGATAGCATATTCAAAAGCAGAGACATTCCTTTGCTGACTAAGTGACTGAACTGAAAAGAGAAATTGGAACCAACTGAGAGAACCTCCAGTATCCAAAGCTGAAACAACTTATTCAATAAAGAAGTGTTGAGTTATAACCAAAAGAATAAAATGAATGAGCATGATTCTATATATATATAAATCAATGATTTTAAAAAACTAATGTGGAGAATAAAGATAAATCTCAGTTCGGTTCAGTCGCTCAGTCGTGTCCAACTCTTTACAACCCCATGAATCGCAGCATGCCAGGCCTCCCTGTTCATCACCATCTCTCGCAATTCACTCAGACTCACGTCCATTGAGTCCATGATGCCATCCAGCCATCTCATCCTCAGTCGTCCCCTTCTCCTCCTGCCCCCAATCCCTCCCAGCATCAGAGTCTTTTCCAGTGAGTCAACTCTTCACATGAGGTGGCCAAAGTACTGAAATTTCAGCTTTAGCATCATTCATTCCAAAGAAATCCCAATGTTGATCTCCTTCAGAATAGACTGGTTGGATCTCCTTGCAGTCCAAGGGACTCTCAAGAGTCTTCTCCAACACCACAGTTCAAAAGCATCAATTCTTCAGCGCTCAGCCTTCTTCACAGTCCAACTATCACATCCATACATGACCACAGGAAAAACCATAGCTTTGATTAGACGGACCTTAGTCAGCAAAGTAATGTCTCTGCTTATGAATATGCTGTCTAGGTTGGTCATAACTTTTCTTCCAAGGAGTAAGCGTCTTTAATTACCACCAGCAAAATATTATATTTAATTATATAGGGTTTTTTTTTTAACTTTCAAGAAGGAGGTATGTAACACCCCAGTTATTAGTTCTGGGCTGTACATAGTGAAATCATAAGAATTCAGAAGAATGAGAAGAATTCAGAAAAATCAGAAGGCATTACTATGAACAATTACCCATCAATAAATTTAAGTAAAAGAGGAAATTGGATAAACTTCTAGAAACATAGAAACATAGACAGAATAATAAAAAATCTAAGGAAACCAGTAATGAGTAAGAAATTTAATCTGTAGCAAAAACATATCAACAATAAGCCCACTACTTGATGTCTCTACTAATGAATTTTACTGAGTATTTAAAGAACACCAATGCCTGGTGGCTCAGACGGTAAAGCATCTGTCTACAATGCAGGAAACTAGGGTTCGATCCCTGGGTTGGGAAGATCCCCTGGAGAAGGAAATGGCAATCCACTCCAGGCCTATTGCCTGGAAAATCCCATGGACAGAGGAGCCTGGTAGATTATAGTCCATGGGGTCGCAAAGGGTCGGACACGACTGAACGACTTCACTTCACTTCACTTCACTTCACTTCAATGCCTCTCAAAGTCTTCCAAAAAAATTGAAGAGGAAGGTATATTTACAAATTTAACAAAACCAGCTAAAAAAGAAAAGAGTAAACAATAGAATGAAAAAGCAATCTACAGAATGGGAGAACATCAAATTGTATATCAGATAAGATGTTTTTATCTAAAATATATAGGCAACTCCTACAACTTAATATCAAAAAATTAGGAATCCAATTAAAATTGAGATAAGGATCTGAATAGACAAGTCTCCAAAGGAGACATGCATATTGCCAACAGATATATGAAAAACTGTTCAACATCACCTAGTATAGGGAGAATGAAAAGCAAGACCATAGTGAGACATTACCTCACATGTGTTATGATGGCTATTATCCAGAAAAGAAAGAAAGGGAAAGAAAGAAAATGGTAAATACTCCTTTCCCAGTATGTTAAGAAATTGTAAACCTTGTACATTGTTGCAGAGAAGGTAAAATGGTGTAGCCACTGTGGAAAACAGTATAGAACTACTTCAAAAAATTAAAAATAGAACTACTTACTGTAAGATATAGCAACCCCGTTCAGAGTATAGGTTTAAAAGAATTGAAAGCCAAATCTCAAAGGGTTATCTGCATTCTCATGTGCATTGCAGTATTACTCACAACAGCCATCAGTAAAAACAATCTATTCATTGATGGATAAATGGATAAAGAAAATGTGATATATAATTAAATGAAATATCATTCAGTCTTAAAAAAAAGAAAAAAAAATCTTGTCATAAGAGACAGCAGAAGGAACATGGAGGATATTATGCTAAGTGAACTTAGCCAGTTACAGAGGACAAACACCACAGGATCCTACTTACGCTGCTGCTGCTGCTGCTGCTGCTAAGTCGCTTCAGTCGTGTCCGACTCTGTGCGACCCCATAGACGGCAGCCCACCAGGCTCCCCCGTCCCTGGGATTCTCCAGGCAAGAACACTGGAGTGGGTTGCCATTTTCTTCTCCAGTGCATGAAAGTGAAAACTGAAAGTGAAGTCACTCAGTCGTGTCCGACTCTCAGTGACCCCATAGACTGCAGCCCACCAGGCTTCTCTGTCCGTCGGGTTTTCCAGGCAAGAGCACTGGAGTGGGTGCCATTGCCTTCTCCACTACTTATGCTAGGTTTCTAAAATAGTCAGACTCATATGTGGGAAAGAATAGAATGTTGGTTACCAGGGCCTGGGAGAGAGAAATGGGGATTTGTTGTTCAACATTACAAAATTTCAATTATTCAGTATAAATAATTTCTAGAGACCTACTGCACCACACAGTGCCAATAGTTAATACTGTACTGAAGACTCAAAATTTTTTATTAGGAGTTTGAATCTCAAGTTGTTTTCACACACAAACAAATGCACATACAAATAAATATGAAAAAGAAAAGTTTTGGAGGTGACAGATACCGCTATTATCTTGATTGTGCTGATAGTTTCATAGGTAAGAGAATATGTACAAATCCACAAAATCATGTATAGTAAATATGTCCATTTTGTGTAATAGTTGTATTTTAATTAGGCTGTTTTAAAAATGAGTAATGAACCTACCACTAAGCACATTTATAAAACAAAGAAACCTCTAATATATTTCTGAAAAAAAAAATGTTTAGATTCACAAATGACTTCAACATCATCTACGACAGTCAGTCAGTTCAGTTGCTCAGTCGTGTCCAACTCTTTGTGACCCCATGAATCGCAGCACGCCAGGCCTCCCTGTTTATCACCATCTCTCAGAGTTCACTCAGACTCATCTCCATTGAGTCCGTGATGCCATCCAGCCATCTCATCCTCTGTCGTCCCCTTCTCCTCCTGCCCCCAATCCGTCCCAGCATCAGAGTCTTTTCCAATGAGTCAACTCTTCACATGAGGTGGCCAAAGTACTGAAATTTCAGCTTTAGCATCATTCATTCTAAAGAAATCCAGGGTTGATCTCCTTCAGAATGGACTGGTTGGATCTCCTTGCAGTCCAAGGGACTCTCAAGAGCCTTCTCTAACACCACACTTCAAAAGCATCAATTCTTTGGTGCTCAGCATTCTTCACAGTCCAACACTCACATCCATACATGACCACAGGAAGCAATTTGATTTCTGGTTCCTCTGCCTTTTCTAAAACCAGCTTGAAATCAGAGAGTTCATGGTTCACGTTCATTACCTTACAACACACAATTTCATGCATGTACATTTTAACCAATCCTCTCTTATTGGATATTAGATAGTTTGCCACATGCTTATATACAAAGCTTTTTAAACATTTCTTAGTGTTTCGTGTATGTGTGTGATGATAATTTTTGAAGGAATTGCCCAGTAATTAGATATGGATTGTTATTCTTATATTCATAAGACTTCTGTAATGAAAATAGCTCATAGCAATTTATAATTGTTTTATCATTGCCTCTTATCAATTTCAAAATGACTTTTTATTACCAGAAACAACAGATATTATTCCTTGTTTAATTTGAATTCTCAGGCTTCAAATAATTGACAAGCAACATATATATCTTCACTTTAGTGATGCTACCTGAAGTGGTTTTTTTTTCTCAAACAATAAAGAGGGCCATTTCTTGGTTTACTTTCTTAATGTTACTGGATTCTTAACTACGAATATACCTCAGTGCTCTTTTCTTCATCTCCTCTCCGTCATCCTGTGCATGATATACTATGCTCATGCAGGCAGGTGTGCTCAGTGGCTCAGTCCTATCCAACTCTTCGAAACCCCATGGACTGTAGCCTGCTGGGCTCCTCTGTCCATGACATTTTCTAGGCAAGAGTAATGGAGTGGGTAGCCATTTCCTCCTCCAGGGGATCTTTCCGACCCAGGGATCAAACTCAGTCTCTTGCATCTCCATTCTTCACCACTACACCATGTAGGAAGCCCCTAATTATATACTCATAACTCCCAAATGCACTCCTTCTGAACCTCTGCTATGAATTCCAAAGCCACAGTTCAAGTTTGCTTGTTTCTTCTACTGTGACTCCATGGACTTAGCCTACCAGGCTCCTCTGTCCATGGGATTCTCCAGTCAAGAGAACTGGAGTGGGTTGCCATTTTCTTCTCCAGGAGATCTTCTCAACCCAGGGATTGAACTCAGTTCTCCCTCACTGCAGGCAGACGCTTTACTGTCTGAGTCACCAGGGAAGCTCTTAATGACTGTGGCTGCTGCTGCTACTGCTGCTAAGTTGCTTCAGTCGTGTCCGACTCTGTGCGACCCTATAGATGGCAGCCCATCTAGCTCCTCCGTCCCTGGGATTCTCCAGGCAAGAACATTGGAGTGGGTTGCCATTTCCTTCTCCAGTTCATGAAAGTGAAGAGTGAAAGTGAAGTTGCTCAGTTGTGTCCAACTCTTTGCGACCCCATGGACTGCAGCCCACCAGGCTCCTCCATCCATGGGATGGATTTTCCAGGCAAGAGTACTGGATTGGGGTGCCATCGCCTTCTGTCAAATTTATTATTTCCAAACTCAAATTCTGATCTTTACCCTAAACTTGCTTCTCACCAGTTTTTCCTTAGTAAAGGGCAATAAAATTCACCCAAATACCAAGTTAGAAATAATAGCATGCTTCATTCCACTATCTGGCCCTCACCCCTCAATTCAATGTCAATTCCATCCTTTCTGACTCTACAATGTGTTCTGATTCATTTTACTTCTCTCCATCTCTCCGGCAACACTCTTGTCGAAGCCAAAATCAATTCCTGGACCATTGCCAAAGCCTCTTAACTGCTTTCTTCAGTGACTATCTCATACATTCTTTCCTGGAGAGTGATTTTTGAAAAATGTGATTTACATCATGCCAGTCAACTTCTTAAAATCTTGTAATAGCTTTCCATTAGATTTTGAATACAATCCAAATTCCTTGACATGACCTAGTGACCCAGTCCCAGTGTTTTTCTGAACTTTATTTCTGGAGGCTTCCCGTTTCTCCGTGGGCTCCAGTGACAACACTCTGTTACTTCCTAGAACATGTTAGTCCATATCCAGCTTGAAGTCTTGCCTGGCTATTCATTCTCTTGTTGTATCTCCCCCTTACTTTCTGGATTCTTTGGTAGCATTTGTTTTCTTATCATTTAATATAATTTGCTATTGTTCTTTCTAGTTTTAGGTTTGTTTTGCTAATGTTGTCTTTTAATTTGCACAATCTCTGCTTCTTCTTTTACTACAACACAGGGCAAGAAGAGTAGAGTTTGTATTTACCTTGTTCCTGACTGTGAACAATTGTTTATTGTTTACAACAGTATATGGCCGGAGAAGGCAATAGCACCCCACTCCAGTACTCTTGCCTGGAAAATCCCATGGACGGAGGAGCCTGGTAGGCTGCAGTCCATGGGGTAGGTCGCTAAGAGTCAAACATGACTAAGCGACTTGACTTTCACTTTTCATTTTCATGCATTGGAGAAGGAAATGGCAACCCACTCCAGTATTCTTGCCTGGAGAATCCCAGGGACAGGGCAACCCGGTGGGATGCCGTCTATGGGGTCGCACAGAGTCAGACACGACTGAAGTGACTTAGCAGCAGCAGCACAGTATATGGCAGAGAGTGAATGCTTAAATTATTAAATACAATT
>SJYC01040212.1:0-13534 GCA_006408675.1 Madoqua kirkii | reverse complement strand
TCTATCTTCTCCTTTACTGAGTCTAATTATGAAACATCTATATTATTGGCTCAATTCTACTTTTCAATTTGGCATTGCTATTTTTATATCTATACACTCTCTCCTGAGTTCAGATAGTATATTATTTACAGCAATGATTTTATATAAAATATTTCAATCTTCACTTTTAATCTAAATGTGTTATGAGTTGATATAACTGTTTATGTAAAAAGATGTTACGTGATACCTGACAGTTCCTTTTTCAAAAACTTTTGTATTATTACATGTGTCTGATGCTTTTCCTATATTCATTCCCACAGAATAAAGTTTATTTTTGCTGTATATCAAGATTTAACTTGATCTAAATCCTTAATGTTAGGGTTCATTATTCATAATGCCTTAGGTCACACAGAGGCTGTTACATTTTGATTGAAATATGTGTGCACACACACACACACATTTATATCTTTGTTACCCAACCCCAACATTTTAGAAGCCTTTATGAAACTGAGATACAGGATTATAGTCAGTGGCCAGAAGAAGTAGGTCCTGAGACCTGAAGAGTTTGTCTCATTTAATGCAGACCATATAGATCATCCTGGAGAAACAAATGACAATCTACTCCAGCACTCTTGCCTGGAAAATCCCATGGAAAGGAGCCTGCTAGGCTACAGTTCATGGGGTCGCAAAGAGTCGGACAGAACTGAGCGACTTCACTTTCACTTTCATATAGATCATACTTAAATTTTTGCTTCTCCATTGGATTACATAATATTGCCCCCATAGAATTTTCAAGAAACATAACTAGGATAAATGTTTGTCCTTTGAAGTTGTAATGCAAATTTTGGTAGGATATAATTTTGAAAATGTAATTGATCAGAATTTTCTTCCCTCCCATCACCCAGGCCCTATCATCAATAGACTAGATAATTTAAGAGGTCTGAAAGATAAATTAGAAAATAAATCAAGATTTAGAAGTGGTTAGGTCTTTGATGAAGTCACTCTGCTTCCTGGCCCTCAATGTCATGCTTAACATTTAACCCACGTGACAGGGACCAACAATTTGAGAAGCCAAGGACACAGACACATCAAACTGTACACCTTTCCCCTCTGGACAACTGAGAAAGAATTCAGTCAGTATCACTATTGTTGAGTTGGATAACTGAATGTCCCAGTGATACTGAAGAGGAGAAAAATTGCTCTGAAGAGAGGAACAATGGTTCTATAGTAGTCACAAAGTTGTAATGGGACTCTGTAGCAGAGTGGCCTAGATCTAAGATGGCAATATAATTTGCCAACCAAACTAAGGTATTTTAGGAAAAATCAGAAGTTAGTAATTGGGCTTCTCTGGTGGCTCAGTGATAAAGAATACTCTTGACAATACAGAAGACACAGGTTCAGTGTCTGGTTTGGGAAGATGGCCTGCAGAAGGAAATGGCAACAAACTCCAATATTCTTGCCTGGGAAATCCCATGGACAGAGGAATCTAGCGGGCTACAGTCCATGGAGTCTGTAAAGAGTCGGACATGACTTAGTAACTAAAGAACACCAACTATTAGTGATCAAGCTGATGCAAAAGGCGTTTACTATCCCAACAAAACCAGGATATATGGTCATTCTCTTAGGTTGTACAAGTGGAGATCTAGTAGGAACACAGATTTGTTGGGGACAGTTCACTACATCTGCAAGTAAAGTGCAGTAAAACATCTCAAGGCACCATAGTTGGATACATAATTGGCATTTTAATCTAGTCAAAGTCTGGCCCTGCCTACCAGGACAGCTGAGTTTCCTAGAAATATAGCCTCTCTGCTTCGGTGACCCTTATATTCAACCAGAGTAAGATAACATGAAGCGCATGAATCTCAGTTGACCAAGTTTTATTTTTTTTCCAAATTGATGAGTTTACTTGAACAGATATGATTAACCTATTTTAAATGGAGTGTCAAGACAGTAATTAGGTTCAGAAAAAATAAAACAAAAAACTAGTTTTGTTTATCTTAGTAAATTTTATCTCATATTAAAAATATTGAAATGTTAATGAATCCACCTGCTGATGCAGGAGACACAGATTTAGTCCCTAGTTTGGGAAGATCCCCTGGAGAAGGAAATGGCAACCCACTCCAGTATTCTTGCCTGGAGAATCCCAAGAGGAGACTGGTGGGCTACAGTCCACGAGGTTGTAAGAGTCAGATAGAATTTAGTGAGTAAACAGCAAACAACAACAGTGGTAATTGAGAATGAAGTAGGTCAGTGTCCTCATTTTTCTATGGTGGAATTAGTTATCTTTGTTTCTAGCTTTTTGTCTGGTGTGCATAGCTAGTTCAAATATAGGTCAGAAAGAGGTGCTACCACTGATTATTTCAGAGATGATCATATGTTCTATACCTTTGTTCCTGATCCTTCACCCTTGGAGTTAGAACTTGACTAACAAAGTGTTTGGAGTGGACATCTTCTATTCAGTTCCCAAACAAGCTCTTTCTATTTATGGGTAGTGGATGGTCCATTGACTTCTCCTTTAATTTAGTAGTAACTATATACCATGTTGTTGTTCTTATTTAGTCATTGAGTCGTGTCTGACTCTTTTGCGACCTCATGGACTATAGCCCACCAAACTCTTCTGTCCATGGGATCTCCCATGCAAGAATACTGGAGTGGGTAGCCATTTATTTTGGTATTTTCCTAACCCAGGGTTGAACCTGAGTCTCCTGCACTGCAGGCAGTCTCCTGCACTGCAGGCAGTCTCCTGCATTGCAGGCAGATTCTTTACCAGTTGAGCCACCAGTGAAGCCCATAGCTATACCCTACCTAGGAGAAAGTCCTCAAAATTCTGCTGCATGGCTCCTCTGCTTCTTTGCCAATACAATGCCAATTTCCTCTCTAGTTTTATTTGCATTTCTGTGTTTAATCCGTACTTGAAAAGAAGGTAAAATGAACTAAACATTTCACTTTATAACCCAGACATAGTCATAAATTCTGTTTGGGAAGATAATCCAAATCTAGCTGAAATACTATTGTGTTTCCAAGATTCCTTTATCAATACAAAGGAAATAAGCTTGATGGAAGCATCTGTAGAACAGATGTGGATTCTATAAGGGGAAAGGGTACTGATATATATGGGCATGGCAAAGATATCTACAGAGCCATATTTTTGTTGAGTTATCTCTCATTTGGCCAGCTAGACTCTACAGAGGATTTGTGATTATTTTCCCCTAGCACTTATTTATAGAGGCCTTGGTGAGCTGCCATACTGAATCTTCCTGAAACAGTACTTGAATATAGCTGGCCACATAAAATCAGTTTGAGAGGGGGGAAAAAAAAGGTGTTTTTTTTTCTAAGTATCAAGAAATATATTTCCTATTTGAGATATTTTATAGTAATATTATGATACATTTTATCACATCAGGAGGTAAGGTGTCTTTCAAATATAAAAAACCTTAAAAGGAGCCACATGCCATGTAATGTATTTTGATGCTACATTAGCAAAGCCAGTCTGATAGTGTCAAGAAATCTAATATTACTGAAACAGAATGCTTGTAGGAATTATGAGCTTGAATATTAAATGCTAAGAACTCTTCACTTTAATGAATAAAAGAATTATCTTGTCACTAAGGGAATAAATTCAAGCCAATAAGCACTATACACTGTAGGTCTGAGTGAAGATAATTATTTCCTCTGAGAAAATCAAAATAGATACTTGAAACCTGCAACCTGCATTAGATTTGTTTTTTCTCTAAATTCTGCATGGATTTTTTAAACACTTTTCCAAAGTAGTCTATAATTTAGTTTTTATACTGTTATAGTACAGGTCATTAAATTAACTATCATTTCTGCCAGCACATGCATTCAGTAAACTGAACTTTTTCCTGCCTATCTTAGACAAAGTATATGCTCTTCTGGAACTTTTAAAAATAAATGCTTTTTTGGAATTATTTAAACAAATTTATTAGAGGTTTAATTCCTTCAGAGATAAGAATTTAGAGAAATGAAAACTATATCAAAGAGTCACAGGAGTCTATGTTTGTAAGATTATAGCTGTTTCCACTTATGCACCATCTTGCAGGATATATTCAACAAGATATGATAAATTTAAGTGCAACTGCTGAAGGAGATGGGACTAGATACAAATTGATGGTACTTAATAAGTGGATGGTTAGATTTAACAGTGGGTACCTGTGTGAGCCAATCTCCCAAGTGTGCACCAAAGGGTAAAGGGAACTCAAGGAACTGAACCAGGGGATGTTAGAAAAAAATACTCTCACCGATACTAATAGAATGAACTTTCCAGATGGCTCTAGTGGTAAACAACCCACTTGCCAATGCAAAAAACACATGTTCAGTTCCTGGATAGGGAAGATCCCCTGGAGGAGGGCATAGCAAACCACTTCATCATTCTTGCCTGGAGAATTTCATGGACAGAGGAGCCTGGTGGGCTACAGTCCAAAGGGTTACAAAGAGTCTCACACAACTGAAGCAACTTAGCACACATGCATGCTAATAGAATGTTCTGGTTTTATATTAATAGGCAATCAAATATTTTTTGTTGTATTAAAAGTCGGCTCTTGCTGTTGATATATGTCTTATTCAGTTTTGAAACTTCAAAAGGCAGCAAATATTTCAGAAGAGCATTGACCCTTGTGTATGAGAATGTCTTCAGATAGGCTCTTGGATTGCCAGCCACCCACTACTCAACTATTCAATGCAATAAGAGCCTACAAAACATTATTTTCAGATTGGATAATTCAGTTAAGGCATGTAAGAAGAGTTGTAAAATGAAAGTAGTGTTTTGATTAAGCACGTGACAGACTCAAGAGAAAGACAAAAGAAATGGAGAAGAGACAAGCTGCCTGTATTAGATATAGTCATTAGAAAATTAGATCTAGAAAGACACATGAGAGGCTCTCAGACTATTTTTTACATACAATAATCAAGAGAATAAAAATTAAAGGGCCGGAATTGGGTAAAAGTAATTGGATAAAGCAGTTTTAGCTGTTAAAAGGAATTAGGATGGTGTTTAGAAATATCCTAACTTTTAATGGTCCAGATCTTTTGATGGAAATAAGTAGACAAAATTGATTTGAAATATATATTTTTAAGTTATTAAAGGTTTTTTTTTGTTTGTTTTCTTTTTTCATGTCTGCCTAAGAGATAGCATGTCATTGTGGTAAGCATCATGTGATTCAGAAGCTGACAATAGGGTTGGATGCTTTGTTTTGCTTCTATAAGTTCATGTTGTCCTCAGGCAAGTTACCTATCCAATTGTGTCTTGGTTTTCTCAACTGTAGAATAAAGATACTTATGCTAATTAGCTCAAAGAGTTGTTGGGAGCAAGTTGTTTAATCTAAAATGTTTAAGTTAATGCTTAACACCTAGAAACCATGTGAATAATAATTGAAAATACTGTTATATTCA
Source organism: Madoqua kirkii (assembly GCA_006408675.1). Lineage (NCBI taxonomy): Eukaryota > Metazoa > Chordata > Mammalia > Artiodactyla > Bovidae > Madoqua > Madoqua kirkii. The sequence goes on along the minus strand of SJYC01040212.1, from coordinate 8,146 downwards.
TTGTATGCAATTTATTTTAGCTTTATTTTAATATTCAAAGCTAATATGCAAATAGTGCTAAATGAGATATTAAAGAAGTGAAAAAGAGAGAAGACTGGTATGTTTATAGGACTTCTTATTTTAGATTTCTTTTTGAACACCTTATAAAAAAGGCAACAGAGATCTGAAAGGAATAATAGAGTGAGCCTGCACATATTTATAGGAAAATTATTTAAAGGAGAAGAAATGTTAGGTAGAAACAGTGAGGACAGAATAAAGTAGAAGAATGGTAATAGAAGGTAAGGTCTGGAATGTGAGATAGACCACATTCATACTTCTTTTAGTTTAGGTTGCTAAGTCACTTCAGTCATGTCAGACTCTGTGCGACCCCATAGATGGCAGCCCACCAGGCTACCCCATCCCTGGGATTAGTGGGTTGCCATTTCCTTCTATGGAATTTTATTGTTAGTTTGAAAAAAAACTTTTGGAGTTTCAGGGCATAATAGTAACACGGCACTTTAAGAAGGTGTCATGATCTGTTATGTGGAATATGTATTGTAATGGAAAATAACAGAAGTAAGAAGACTCGTTAGGTAGCTGTTGAGTAATCCAGATAAAACATAATCTGAATGGAAGAGTAAAAATAATGAGAATTGGGTCCTTTGGGCAGCAACAGTTTGAACAGTAAAAAGAAAATTCCAAGAAAATGTATTATCTAAATTTTTTATATCTTAAATAGGAGAATATTGGATAGCTATTTTGTGTATGTTTCTGGGACATTCTGAGCATCAGTGTGGCTGTTGTATATCACATTTAGGATGTTTTGTATCGGATGAGACTTGTGAATAGCCAAACCTATGACCCAGCGCTCATTTTACACAAACTTTCAAACCAGACATTTTTGAGCAGGTTGCTACTCTGGTTTGCCTATTATATATAAAAATAGTATTGTGGAAAATAGTAGAAACACTGGTGAAATGCAAATAGATTCTGGATGCTAGTTAATAATAATATGTCTATATCACTATACTTTTCGTTTTGGTAAAAAAACCATAGTTATGATGGTAAGCAGAATAATAGTCCCCTTCCCAAAGCTGTCTGCATTCTAATCTCTGTAACCTGTGAATACATGGTGTTAGGTAGCTAAAGGAGAATTATGGCAGCAGATGGTATGAGGTTTGCTAATAGAATGACTTTAAATTAGGGGGCGTGACCTCAGTTAACCAGGTGGACCCAGTGTAATTACAGGTCCCTTAAATACAAAGAAGGAGGGCAGGAGGCTCGGTACCAAGTTAGGCAGAATGATCAAGATCAGTGGTAGGCAGAGGAACTTTCTCCCCCCTACCCCTCCTGTGAATTAGGTTTTTGGGTACACAGTCAAGACTAAACAGCAGTTGGGCTTGAGGTAAAAGATTAAAACAACTTAGAGAGAGACAGAAAGGAGGGTCACAATCTGCCTCCTGCATTGGCTTGAATTGCTTCCTAAATTGTTTTTTTTAGGAAACTTTAATTCAAAATTATCAGTATGCCATTAAGGCATATTTGGGGCTGCCTATCCTGGGCCACAACATTTAACTGGCTATTGCTGTCTCTGAAGATAAAAGGAAGGGACGCCAGTGCCCCTGAGAAGCTGGACAAGGCAAACAAACATTCTCTCCTGGAGCCTCCGGAAAAGATAACGGCACTGCAGACAACTGAGACCCATTTTGAACTTCTGACTTTCCAAACTGTAAGTTGATAAATTCGGTGTTGGTTTGGTCGCTAATTTTGTGGTAACTTGTTACTGAAGTAATGAGAAGTCCATGCGGCTGTATAAGATGTTCATAGTAGAATAATCTAAGTAAAGAGTTTATGGAAAATCTCTAATGTCCTTGTGATTTTTCTGTAAATCTAATATTTTTCCAAAATGTTTAAAAAATTAGTTCTTTCTCTCACTTTCTCACTCTCTGTCTCCCCCACTCTACCCCCATCTTCTGCAGTTTTAAGTATGTTCTGCTTTTAACTTTATACTTTCCCTCTACTTATCTCCCATAGCCATGTCAATATGACATATTATAACTGAAACTGGGATCCAACTGCTTGTTGCTTAAAAGCCATTAAAGAGGCCAGGTTGTTGGAAAGGAAAGTTTGCTTTTTTTGATACTGTCACCTGGTGTGGAAGTAGGGAATGGTATGTGCCTGTCCAAAGGCTAACTCTTCCCACCCCACTCCACCTCTACCCCCATTCCCACCCCATGGATAATCAGGGACTAAGAGCTTTTATAGACAGAGGGAAGGGGCTACATGCAGAAAAAGCAGTCAGCTCTGATAGTCATCTTGAAATTAGTCATTAATGGTCTGACCAGCATCATCTTGTTGTTTTAGATACAGTTAGTGTTCAGTTTCAAGGTCCATTTTTTCCCATTTCCTTGAAGCCTGTTCTCAAAATTGTGGCTGCTTATGTCAGGGCTATAGTCTGGTCATCCTATAGTTAACTTCTTCCACCTGGTGGGTTTCCAGTTTCTATAAGAGAGCTCACAAGATACAGCTCAGAATATTATCAATAGATCCTGAGAAGGAACTAAATGTCCTTGACTCTTCTTAGTGACTAGATTACTCTTATTTGGTCTCCTTTGGTTGTTTTCCTTTACTTCTGCGTTTTCTCACTTCTTGGGTTAAACTTATTCTTTGGTTAAATTTTTTCACTGGCAAATGGCAGGCAGAGGGTATGGGGGGTGGTAAGGACCATAGGGTCTTGCTCTGTTTCAATACCATAAGCTGCTTTATTCATATTCTGATACTTACATGCATTCCCAATCAACTTGCATGCTTTCTTATACTCTAATGTTTCACTTGTAATTTCCAAAATTAATCTTATAATTATCTTCCTATCCTCTATTTTGGAGAAGGAAACAACAACCCAATCCAGTATTCTTGCCTGGAGAATCCCACAGACAGAGGAGCCTAGTGGGCTGCAGTCTATGGGGTCGCAAATAATCGGACACGACTGAAGTGACCACCCTCTATTTTACATTAACTCTTTCATGGTCACTATCATATGTTCAGCTGAAACAATTTGGAGTCCTATCTGGATAATACTTTCTTCCACATGACTGCAGTACCACAAGCCTTAGAATTATTCCAAAATTTGCCATAGAAATTCTTCTTTCTCATCCTCACATTTAATTTAACCTTTTCCTATATACCCCTACTCCATTTTCATTTTTTAAATATTTACATATGTATTTAGATGGCCTAGGTCTTAGTTGAAGCACTTGGGTTCTTTTATCTTCTAATTGAGGCATATGACATCTAGTTCCCTGACCAGATTGAATCCAGGATCCCTGCACTGGGAGCAGGAAGCCTTAGCTACTGGACCACCAGGAAAGTCCCTGCCAATTACTTTCAATAACCCTAACCATTTTTTGTGTTCTCTTTATAATAATGTGTTTTTCTAATAACTTTGTGATATTCCATAACATGAACCTATAATATTTCACTATCAATGGTAATGTATTCTTTCAGTAGCTCATCCTTGCTTTCCATATCTTTTTTCTTTCTATATATCCAAGCATGATGAATTCCTCTGTTTTCAAAAAGGCCATGCTTTAAATACAGAACAATTTGTAGCTACATTTTATTTGTTGATTTATTTTCATGTCTTAGCATATTTCACTATGACTGCAATTTGTTGTTAGTAAAGTAATAGTGCTGGTTAATGATGATACTGAGTTGATCCTTCCATGTTTTTCAATGAATAGTGTCTTTTTCTGCCATCTTCCACAAGATGAGATCAGTTAGCTACAGTTATGTCTTATTGTATAGTTCCAGCACTGTATATTTTACATTGCATTATGACTGTTCATGTGTATACTCTCCATCTCTCCTACCCTCAAAGTAGCTACCATGTCTTATCATTGCATGCTCAATAACTACAAATAAACTTGGTTCTCAATTGTATGTAGGGCTCACTAAAGGGAGAGAAATTGGCCCAAAGAAGAAAAATTTGAAGCTTGTTACAAACGGATTCTCTTTGCTGATCTGCATATGTCATGAAGGTGAAGGTGAAGTCACTCAGTCGTGTCCAACTTTGCGACCCCATGGACTGTAACCTACTAGGCTTCTCCGTCCATGGGATTGTCCAGGCAAGAATACTGGAGTGGATCGCCATTTCCTTCTCCAGGGGATCTTCCCTACCCAAGAATCAAACCTGGGTCTCCCACATTGGAGGAAATGCTTTAACCTTTGAGCCACCAGGGAAGCCCCAAGGTGAACTCGTTCAGTCATGTCTGACTCGCATATGTCATAGTTTCATTATTTATATAAACTACTAGTAGTTAGAATATGACTACGTGTTGCCACAGTTTGCTAATTTTACGCCATTTCCTTCTCCAGGGGATCTTCCCTACCCAAGAATCAAACCTGGGTCTCCCACATTGGAGGAAATGCTTTAACCTTTGAGCCACCAGGGAAGCCCCAAGGTGAACTCGTTCAGTCATGTCTGACTCGCATATGTCATAGTTTCATTATTTATATAAACTACTAGTAGTTAGAATATGACTACGTGTTGCCACAGTTTGCTAATTTTATGACATAGCAGCTGGATTTCATGGAAGACATGTTCTTGTCACAAAAATAGCTGATATCCTCCAAGTCTTTTTCTGCTTTGGTCTTATTCAAGGCACAGGTGGTACTTTATCTGGACACATCTGGATGCTTTAAAACTAATGAGAAGCTAGTTCAGCTTAGCAGATGCACATTTACGTGACACTACACACACTGACCTTACAGAATGTATTTCTAACACATTTCAGTTATTTATGCCTCTATTTTTAGTGTTTATTAATTGTGGTGAAAGTCACACAATAGAAACATACTATTTTAACCATTTTTAACTGTATGGTTCAATACCGCTAAGTACATCATCCACATTATTGTGCAACACTCACCATCATCCATCTCCCAAAATTTTCACCTTCCAAACTGAAACTGTCATTAAACATGAAGTCCCCATATGCCCCTCTCCATCTGTACCCCTCCACCCCAGGCCCCTGGCATCTACCAGTTTACTTTCTGACTCTGAATTTGACTGACCTAGGTTTCTCATGTAAGTAGAATCTAACTGTATTTGTTCACAGCTTTTGATGCTGTATATATTTATACTTCTTGATACATCTCCTCATGAATTCTCACTGCATAGGCTAAGGTTCTGGTACAGAAGAGTACTATGTGTAAAATGAAAGCAGTAGGAATAGAAAGGTGGAAACTAATTCAGTTGGTGCTGGTGGTATAATTGAGAGAAAAAACAGTATGAACAGTGTGGGTAAGGTGATCGTTTGAACCCCTGCATGGCTAAGAGGATAGTCCTGTTATTGCTGAAGAATATTAGTCATTCATACATATAAATATCATTTGGCTCTGCCTTTTGTTGTACTCAAGATTCTACTTTATGGTAATATGAAAAAAGCCTGGAGATACTAAAAACTATAAAATTGCTCATTTCATTGTCAAGTAGATGAGGTGCAATGAGGCAACAAATGTAATAAGAACAATGCACACAAAAAGAGGGAAGCTGGATTTTACTTTTGTTCTCCAATTAGATTCTGTACAGTTTGGAGAAAGCATCTCTTCTGTGACAACTTCAATTATATATTTATATAAAATAATACTTGATGTTGGTGGATGATGAAGTAAATAGGCCAGTGTCAAGGGGTTAATGTTATCAATACTTGGGCTACTGTGCTTATGGTGATCAAGTAGTTAATTTCCTCCATTTGATAAAAACCACTCAGGAAATGTGTTTCAGATACTATTATTTAGGTAGTTTAGAGAGGAACTAAGACAGAAGAAATGGGGATGGAGTGTCCTGGCAAAACCACCTAGTGTCTTACTCAGTTACAATTTCCTTTTGGGTGTTTTTCTTTTTAAATTATTTATTATTTGGCCATGCCAGGTCTTTTGTTGCAGCATGGAGACTCTTTGGCCACTGCATATTAACTCTCCTTTGTTTTTATTCAAGCAGTTCAGAGGGGAAGGCGGGGCTCGGGGAAGGCGGGGCTCGGGGAAGGCGGGGCTCGGGGAAGGCGGCTCACCGTGCTGAATGATGCCACGCTCCAGGAGCCGCTGGCAGAGCTGCTGAGCCTCCTCCCGCGCAGCGGCCTCCCCCTCCTGCACCAGCCAGTCCAGGAGCTCGGACGCCGTGAAGGTGCGCTCGTACTTGACCCCCTCCTCCTCCCGGGGCTGCAGGAGCGTGTTCTCAGGGCTCATCAACCTGCCGGAGGAGAGGAGAGGAGATAAGGCAGCCTGCACGTGCCAGCGGGGAGGGGCAGAGGTGGGAGGAGGGGGGACGGGCACAGACCACCACGCGTAAGATGAGCAGGTGCAAGGAGGTGTGGTCCTGCGGGGAATATGGACACTGTTTCATAACAGCTTTACATACGGTATGAGAGGGGAAGTGAGGTCGCTCAGTCGTGTCCGACTCCTTGTGATTCCACGGACCGCAGCCGCCAGGCTCCCCTGTCCATGGACTCTCCAGGCAGGAATCCTGGAGTGGGCTGCCATTTCCTGCTCCAGCGGATCTTCCCGACCCAGGGACTGAAGCTGCCTCTCCCGCGCTGCAGGCGGATGCTTTACTGTCTGAGCCCCCAGGGAAGCCCCAGTGGAGAAGAATCTACGAAAATTTGGAGTCACTATGGTGCATACCTAAAACTAGTATAACACTGTAAGTCAACTACACGTCAATTAAAAAAAGAAAAAGCAACCTACACAAAAGGAGAACCACTCAACTGAAACCCCACGTCACAGGCTTCCCTGAAGCATCTCAGTGAGCCTCTCAGACAGACAGACTTGGCCTCCGCATGCTGCCTCAAACGCGACTGTCAGACAAGGAGCTGCTCCTGAGAGAACAGGGGCCTCTTTCCCTGGTGGCTGGTGAGAGCAGCAAAGTGCAGCCCAGACTCCAGCCCCAGCAGCCTGCGGTCAGCTCGGGGGTGTGTGGCCAGCGGCCAGCCATGTCTGACTCTTTGTGACCCCATGGACTAAGCCTGCCTGGCTCCTCTTTCCATGGAATTTTCCAGGCAGGAATATTGGGGTGGCTTGCCATTTCCTTCTCCAGGGGAACTTCCTGACCCAGGGATGGAACCCACATTTTTGAGTCCCCAGCAGTGGCTGGTGAATTCTTTACCTCTGTGCTACCTGGGAAGCTCAGTATTCAATTTAGCCTTCTTGAAAGGGAGTTACTAACCAAATTGCAACCTTTCTTTAAAAAGTCTCATATTTCTTTCCTAAAGGCATGCCTCCTTTTCTGAACTCACTGGATTATTGCTATGGACTTAATGCTTGTCTCTTCCCAAATTTCATTACATTGAAGCACTAATGACAAGTGCGGGACAATTTAGAGGCGGGGATTCGGGGACGCGATTATTCATGAGTGGGGAGCTCTGTTACTGAGGGAGACATTTTCCTGTACCCTTGTAGGTTCTTCTGGCTGGTCTACGAATTAAACTGACGTGAGACGGATCAACAGGACAAAGTTATACAAAAGTTAGGTAACACGCGTGAGGGAGAGACACAGGGAAACTGAGTCACTCACCAAAATGGGCAAAACCATGCCCCTAAACACCCCCAAAGTCAAAAGAGGACTTTGGGGATAACAGCCGAGGACCTCAGAGAGGAAGAGAGAGAGTCGGACGAGGATGAAAAGCAATGTTTGGAAAGAAACATTTGCTGTGGCTCGCAGAGACGAGGGACACGGCGGAGACGAGGGACACGGCGGAGTCTGAACAGACAGACTTCCCCGGGCGCCTCCCTATCTGTGCGCGTAGCTCAGACCCGACTTATCTGCGTTCATCGCTCCTTTTCTGCAACAAGTCCTCCGTCCACATTTTTTTTAAATCAAAGGTCAAATTTTCCTCTGGAGTCCTTCTGGGCTCTGATTGTTTTTAGCTCAAAATAATCCACGTACCAAAGAGCTATTGTGGGTGGCAGAGTGCTCCCCGCCAGGCCCAGAGTGCTCCCCGCCAGCCCACGCAGCGATGACTGCTCCTGTGAGAGGGCGCTGCGCCTTGCCCCCTGCGAGCTGTCCCAGCGCGTGCCAGGCAGGCCGGCACCAGGCCTGCCCTTCCCCGGCTCCAGACGGTGAGGAACGGGGTTATTATCTAAGCCATCCAGGCGAGAGCGTGTTTTGCTA
>SJYC01040211.1:0-18176 GCA_006408675.1 Madoqua kirkii | reverse complement strand
CGAGCCCCGCCTTCCCTGAGCCCGCCCTGCCCCCAGCGCTCTGAGCCCGCCCTCAGCCTAGCTTGCCTCTAAGCTGGGGGTCACGCTCACGTTTCATGCCTTCTCATTCCGGGACTCAGACCAAAGGAGCGTCCACTCTCTGGAATACATTGTGGGTTTTTCTCCTTTTGGAATATATTGTTTTGATGGATGAGGCCAGAAGCTCGAGCAGGCAGGCAGATTCTTGCAGTGTCTCCAAAAGTTTCTGCTTGGGTGAAATTGACCGTCACAGGTTCACATCCGACTGGCTGGTCATCGGGTCCAGTCTGGATGGGAAGTAGATGGCCCTCACAAAGTGAGCTGCAAGGGGAGAATGAAGATTTGCTGAGCCGTGGTTCCAGCTGCCACGCTGAAGAGGCATCCGAAAGGCCTTCGTCAAGTTTCCCCCTCCTTTTCTGAAGGGCTGCACCATAATAGCGCGATATGTTGGCAGCATATTGTTGAAGAATCGATTAGCTACCTATTAATTTAGTGCCATAAAATAATAGTGAGTGTTTACTCTCCGGTGCAGTCTCCGTGGGTGGGCAGGCTGGAGCGGCGTAGCGGGCGGTGTACCAGGCGCTGGAGTGAGACGTCGTCCAGGGTGCGTCGTGGGGAGCCCTGACAGCCCAGAGGCTCTCCTTCACGGCGGCTCGCCTGGATGCCCCCAGGTCAGTGCTGGCCGGTGGCAGGAAGCGTCTGTCCCTTGCTCTGCAGACTTCCTCATCAGACTGCCGGAGAGTCCTCACGACGTGGCAGCAGGCGTCTTGCGAAGGGCGTGATCGGGAGAAGCAGGGAGAGGAGCCGATGGCCGTGGCAGGGCTCGGGGCGCACGCGCGCACAGTGGCCGGCAGGCCAGTCCCTTCAGCGTGGGAGGGCGTGCGCGGGCGTGACTGCCGGAAGCGAGCGTCACTGAGCCCTCGGTTCCATGCGGCGGCCCCCGGGACACAGGCTCTGGGCCAGCTGCTTGCCTCCTCCCACCTGTGAAATGGGCGTGCTTGTGGGAGTGAGCAGGCAGGTGTGAAGTGCTGGGCTCGGTGCCCTGCCCTCAGTAAGTGCTCAGTCAGTCCATCTGCTTTGTGAAATACTTCCCCTTACTTGTCTGTTTGTTTGGCTGTGGCGGTCTTCGCTGCGGCCTGTGGGACCCTTCGTTGCGGTGCGCGAGCTCCCTAGCTGTGGCCCTGGGCTCCAGAGCGTGCCGGCTTTGTTGCTCCGCGGCCTGTGGGAGCTTGGCTCCCTTACCAGGGATCGAACCTGTGTCCCCTGCACTGCAAGGCAGTCCTTCACCCCTGGACCACCAGGGAAGACCCTCAAGCTGTTTATTAATATAGCTGCACGACTGTTGGCTTGGAACAGTGAAGAAAGGGCTGGAGCTAGATAAGCATTTCGGCCTAGGAGTCAGTACACAGGCCTAGAATTTCTGTCCCAGGGTTAGGGTTAGGGAGAAAACAGTGAAATAATAGAGATGAAAGAAACTTTTGAAATTATTTGGAACAGTGTTTTACAAACTGCAAATGGTAACCCTTTAGTGGGTTTAAAAGGGCTTCCCTGATGGCTCAGTTGGTAAAGCAGGAGACCTGAGTTCCATCCCTGGGTTGGGAAGATCCCCTGGAGAAGGGAAAGGCTGCCCACTCCAGTATTGTGGCCTGGAGAATTCCATGGCCTGTATAGTTCATGGGGTCAAAAACAGCTGGACATGACTGAACGACTTTCACTTCAGTGGGTTTAAATATTTCAAATATTAAGAAAAATTTTAGCACAGGGAACTGTATTTAATATCCTGTGATAAACCATAATGGAAAAGAATATGAAAAAGGATGTATGTATAACTAAGTCACTTTATTGTATGGCAGAAATTAATGGAACATTATAAATCAACCATACTTGAATAAAATTTTTTTAAAAAGGAACCACTAAACACAAAAATTTTTTCAGTAGACTAGACTGGACTCTCAGAATACAGCTCAAGGTACGGTCCATGGATGCTCAGCTCAAGGTCCATGGATGCTGGGGTCACCTGGGAGATGGCAGAAATGCAGAGTCCCTGGCCCTACCCAAGCCCCACTGAATCTGCTCTGCATTTTGGCATAACCTCAAGTGATTCAAACACGCTTTAAAAGTCTGAGATGCAGTGGATTGGATTCCACTAGAATGCATCATTTCCGAGCACACTTTATACAGTAATGCCAAGGGCTGCTTGGCAAAACGTGTATTTCAGTTAGAAATACATGGTGTAAACATACGCCGTGGTCCTGTGTGCAGTGAGTGGGAACAGAAAAACTGTTACTGTGCCCTGGGCACAAACACTTTGGAAACCACTGATCTGAAGCGTTAGCTGGAAAGGCACTCAAGCCTCTCAGTGGTTTGGGGGCCTTTTCTCCTTTCTCATTTGCCACAATCGCGCTCACAACTGTTTATGGATGGTCTAATGTGTCTACGACTGGGCTATTGATTGAGGTTTGAAAGGTGAATAGAATTGTAAGATGCTAGTGTGGTCCCTGGCCTTAAACAGCTTATGGTCTTGTAGGGATTAGAAAATGGATATAGAAACAATTAGAGAACCACAGAAGATGTATGATCTATTTTATTTGTTTATTTATATCGTGTGCCAGACACTTTTCTAGTGATTTTGCACATTAACTTTTTGAAACCTCTTAAACTTTTGGAGGCAGATCTATCTATCTATCTATATTTTCATGTCAAATGGCATGTGGGATCTTAGTTCCCCTACCAGAGATTGAACCTGTGCCCCCTAAAAGTCTCTCAGTTGTGTCTGACTCTTTGCGACTCCATGGATTTCTCCAGGCCAGAATATTGGAGTGGGTAGCCTCCCCCTTCTGCGGGGGGTCTGCCCAACCCGGGGAAGTCCAGAGGCAGGTATTGTATAGAGTTGGCCTAGAAGCTCTCTGGGGTCTCCTCATTGCATCGTGTGGACAAGCCCAAAGGAGTGTCTTGATCATCCCAGTAGCTGCTGTTCTTGCTTGTGCTCAGCCGTGTCCACCTCTGTGCAACCCTGTGGACTGGGGCCCGCCAGGCTCCTCTGTCCACGGGATTCTCCAGGCCAGAACGCTGGAGTGGGCTGCCGTTTCCTCCTCCAGGAGATCTTCCCGACCCAGGGATCGCACCCGTGCCTCTTGTGTCTCCTGCCCTGGCAGGTGGGTTCTCACCACTGAGCCGCCCAGGAAGCCTGTGGTTGCTGCTAAATGTATCTTATTACAGTGAGAACAACTAACGTGAGATCAACCCTCTCAACACATTTTTAGGTGAACAATTAGTACCATCAACTGTCAAGCAGGTAGTTTTATTATCTCCACTTAACAGATAGGGAAGGCCGAGCATCAGCGGTTGTTGTTCTGAGGCCCCTTAGGTAGTAACGTCCAGGTGGGTATTGCTAGTATGCGTGAACTCAGAATTGGTTGGAGTGACTGGGACCTTCCAGTGGTATAAAAATGCCATTCAGGTTGGAGTTGGTACTGTCATTTTTGCTCCAGACAGAAAACTTGGTGGTGGCGAGTCCTAGAGAAAGCCAGCTTTCCCTGCTACTCTTTACTGACGCTCTACCCCTGGACTTCAGAGAGGACAGAGGATGCCACAGATCGTTTCCAAACGATTTCCAGAGAGTCGGTAGCTGCCCCTCAATTGCAGCGCGGCTCCGTGACGCTGAACGCGCGTGCTGCCGTGCTGTGGCGTGAAGGAGGAAGTAGGGGACTATTGACTTGCTTTCCCTGGCTTTAGGAGGACTGACTGTCTCTATATAGAGCAGCCACAGCTTCAAACCATACTTGAATAAAATTTTTTTAAAAAGGAACCACTAAACACAAAAATTTTTTCAGTAGACTAGACTGGACTCTCAGAATACAGCTCAAGGTACGGTCCATGGATGCTCAGCTCAAGGTCCATGGATGCTGGGGTCACCTGGGAGATGGCAGAAATGCAGAGTCCCTGGCCCTACCCAAGCCCCACTGAATCTGCTCTGCATTTTGGCATAACCTCAAGTGACTCAAACACGCTTTAAAAGTCTGAGATGCAGTGGATTGGATTCCACTAGAATGCATCATTTCCGAGCACACTTTATACAGTAATGCCAAGGGCTGCTTGGCAAAACGTGTATTTCAGTTAGAAATACATGGTGTAAACATACGCCGTGGTCCTGTGTGCAGTGAGTGGGAACAGAAAAACTGTTACTGTGCCCTGGGCACAAACACTTTGGAAACCACTGATCTGAAGCGTTAGCTGGAAAGGCACTCAAGCCTCTCAGTGGTTTGGGGGCCTTTTCTCCTTTCTCATTTGCCACAATCGCGCTCACAACTGTTTATGGATGGTCTAATGTGTCTACGACTGGGCTATTGATTGAGGTTTGAAAGGTGAATAGAATTGTAAGATGCTAGTGTGGTCCCTGGCCTTAAACAGCTTATGGTCTTGTAGGGATTAGAAAATGGATATAGAAACAATTAGAGAACCACAGAAGATGTATGATCTATTTTATTTGTTTATTTATATCGTGTGCCAGACACTTTTCTAGTGATTTTGCACATTAACTTTTTGAAACCTCTTAAACTTTTGGAGGCAGATCTATCTATCTATCTATATTTTCATGTCAAATGGCATGTGGGATCTTAGTTCCCCTACCAGAGATTGAACCTGTGCCCCCTAAAAGTCTCTCAGTTGTGTCTGACTCTTTGCGACTCCATGGATTTCTCCAGGCCAGAATATTGGAGTGGGTAGCCTCCCCCTTCTCGGGGGGTCTGCCCAACCCGGGGAAGTCCAGAGGCAGGTATTGTATAGAGTTGGCCTAGAAGCTCTCTGGGGTCTCCTCATTGCATCGTGTGGACAAGCCCAAAGGAGTGTCTTGATCAGCCCAGTAGCTGCTGTTCTTGCTTGTGCTCAGCCGTGTCCACCTCTGTGCAACCCTGTGGACTGGGGCCCGCCAGGCTCCTCTGTCCACGGGATTCTCCAGGCCAGAACGCTGGAGTGGGCTGCCGTTTCCTCCTCCAGGAGATCTTCCCGACCCAGGGATCGCACCCGTGCCTCTTGTGTCTCCTGCCCTGGCAGGTGGGTTCTCACCACTGAGCCGCCCAGGAAGCCTGTGGTTGCTGCTAAATGTATCTTATTACAGTGAGAACAACTAACGTGAGATCAACCCTCTCAACACATTTTTAGGTGAACAATTAGTACCATCAACTGTCAAGCAGGTAGTTTTATTATCTCCACTTAACAGATAGGGAAGGCCGAGCATCAGCGGTTGTTGTTCTGAGGCCCCTTAGGTAGTAACGTCCAGGTGGGTATTGCTAGTATGCGTGAACTCAGAATTGGTTGGAGTGACTGGGACCTTCCAGTGGTATAAAAATGCCATTCAGGTTGGAGTTGGTACTGTCATTTTTGCTCCAGACAGAAAACTTGGTGGTGGCGAGTCCTAGAGAAAGCCAGCTTTCCCTGCTACTCTTTACTGACGCTCTACCCCTGGACTTCAGAGAGGACAGAGGATGCCACAGATCGTTTCCAAACGATTTCCAGAGAGTCGGTAGCTGCCCCTCAATTGCAGCGCGGCTCCGTGACGCTGAACGCGCGTGCTGCCGTGCTGTGGCGTGAAGGAGGAAGTAGGGGACTATTGACTTGCTTTCCCTGGCTTTAGGAGGACTGACTGTCTCTATATAGAGCAGCCACAGCTTCCAAGGGAGTTCCTGTTTCTCAGCCCAGCAATTCATTCTAACTTTGAATGGTGAAAATTTGACAACCACGTATGTGTTTGTTAGAGTTAAGATATACCAGTGAGGTTTTTAAGCAAAGCTCTGAACTGTTCAGCTAATAATTAGTTTCACTGGTTAAACATTAAAGAAAGTCAAACTTTAGGCTTGAAGCAAAAGCTTTCTGGATAAAAGTGGTTCCCTGGCTTAAAACCAGTACGCATAAAAATCAGGCCCACTTATGAAATCCTGACCAGCCTCCTGTATGAATGGTGCTCTGTAATCAAGACAGAATTGGTTAGCTGAGTAATAACTTCCGTGAAAATGTATATGAACATGTGTTTATATAAAAACTCCTGCATGCTTACATGTACGTAATTGTACACCTGTATGAGTGCTGATTGATGTGTGCATGGTTATCTAGACTTTTCACTTATTGAGGTTTACCAAGTACCAGGCACTAGACTAACCACTTTATACATTTTAATGTATGAATATATTGTGTATTTAATATTTACGTGTTTCACATATGCAGTATATATTGTATATAGAATCTCATTAAACCCTCACAGCAGGTCTATGACATTATTACTATTATTATTATAGTTTTACAGTGAAGAAATCTAGGATTCAAAGCTTTAAGATATTTTTCCAAGGTTGCATAGCTCACCAATAGCTGCTAATCATTGTGCCTTAGAAAGGAGTTTCCTTTGGTCCAGGATGTATGGATTGAAGGCAGGAGGAAGAAAGGATCGACCGAGGATGAGATGGCTGTATGGCATCACTGACTCAATGGATGTGAGTCTGAAGGGACTCCAGGAGTTGGTGATGGACAGGGAGGCCTGACGTGCTGCGGTCCATGTGGCGCAGAGGGTTGGACATGGCTGAGCGACTGAATAGCACCCTGAGTGTGTGGGACTGGGCGTGTGGACTGGGTGTGTGGGACTGGGCGTGTGGACTGGGCGTGTGGACTGGGCGTGTGGACTGGGCGTGTGGACCTGGCGTGTGGACTGGGCGTGTGGGACTGGGCGTGGCTGGCTGACCCTGTGGAAGGAACACGGTCTTTGGAGAGAGCAGGCAGCATTTGCATCCACCTTCACTTACTGTGTGACCTCGTCCACCTCTCGGCTCCTCCATCCCTCAGGTTGTGGAGCTTATGAAACTGGAGTCACATTCTATACCTTTGAGAGTCTCGGTTGGTTGCTTGGTTGGTTGGCTGGAGTTTCGGGTTTGTTTTGTGAAATCCTAGGACTACCCACATGTACTAGAAAGACTCAGCATATGACTGGACTTCCGGCTCAGACTTTTTATGGTGAAATGATGCAGAGAAGGGTCGGCAAGGGGAGAAGACGCCCGGGTGTTGTCTGGAGAAATCTGGGGGCAGCGTCCTCGGCGCTGCCTCCTGCCCCCAGCGGGGCCTGCAGCGGCGCCTGCAGAGCGCGCTTGAAACTCAGAGGGCACGGCCTTCTCCGCGGCTGCCCACGGGGGCCTTGCCTTTGCCCGCTGGGCGCCACCTGACGGCCTTCCAGACGCTCAGCAGGGGAGCGTGTGTTCCCGTCAGTCACGGTGTGTAAACAACCTGGTCAGGCCAGCATAGCAGAATGCGGTGCCCCAGGTAAACAAAGCTGCCTCATCAGATGGTCACTGAGGGACGTTGCAAAAGTCACGCTCCCAGAAGCCAGCGTGGACCAGCCCCCCAAGGGCCTTGCTGTCTCGGGGCTGCTGCGGGGGCTCTCCCCTGCACAGAGCAGCCGGGAGAGTTAATGATGGTGGTGGCCGGAAGCTTCCAGCAGTCTACCTGCTATGCCCCTCACATGCGAGCTACTGTGCTTGATCTGTTCACCTCTAAATAACTGGTAAAGTGTACAGAGTCCCTCCTGTACGCCAGACACTCCCACTGTCTTCCTTTACTCATCTGCCCTTACATAATTCTATGAGTTAGTTATCATAGTAATTCTCATTTTTAAAATGACGTTAAGTAACTTGCTGAAGACAAGAGCTAGGAAAATGATAGACTCAAGATTCGCAGCCAAGTAATCTGGCTGTTAATCACTAAAGAAGATTGGGCGCTAATTATAAGATTGACTGGAGGAAGAAAAAAATTCTCACCTTTTATCGCATCAGCTCACACAGCCTGTCAGATAGTGCAACTGTAATCACTGTTAGCTCGTAAAATAGTACCCGATTCCCTTTTTGCACACAGTGACCAAGTGCCTTGAGGTCTTTGTGTGGCCTTTGCAAACGTGATGAATACATTTTTTACTCCCATGAAAGCCCCCCTCAACTGCTTGAGCTGCGCTCCAGCTATCTTGTCCTTACAGGGAGGATGGTAGACAGCAGAGAGTCACGTGGGTAAATGCTCACAGCTGCAGCAGCTGACCCTGGATAATCAGGCTACCGAGACTGTCCAGGCGTATAAATTTCCTCTTTTAAAGATTTAGTTAGAGCACTTTAACAATTTCAACACTTCATCAAGCCCCCTTTCTTTGTCTTTTGTCTGGAAAATGTATTTATATAACATTGTGCAACGTGCAAAGCAGTTTCCCGTGTCGTATATTTTTAATCCTCCCAGCTGCTTGAGGGTAGTTTTGGTGACCCATTCCCCATGGAAGCCAGTGACTGAAACATTCTCCCTGGGAGCCATGAAGCAAGGACTTGGGGTTTTCTGCAAAGGAAGCTAGCTGCCAGGCCCAGACAGGAAGTAACTTCTTCTCAGTGATTAAGAACACTGATGAGTTCAGCCCAGCCTAGAATATTCAAGCCAAAAGAAAAGAGAGAGGGACGAGGGAAGCATCAAAGACGGAAGAAAGGGAAGGAAAAGGGCGCTGATGGCTGAGGAGGCTGAAGACAAGACTGCAGCCTGCCCGAGGCCGTGTGATGTCACAGGAAAGAAAGATTCTGCCGCTTGTTTAAGTTGTAAGGAGGATCTTATTTAAAAGCTTCTGCACAACAAAGGAAACTATAAGGAAGGTGAAAAGACAGCCTTCTGAATGGGAGAAAACAATAGCAAATGAAGCAACTGACAAACGACTAATCTCAAAGATATACAAGCAACTTATGCAGCTCAACTCCAGAAAACTAAAGGATCCAATCAAAAAATGGGCCAAAGAACTAAATAGGCATTTCTCCAAAGAAGACATACGGATGGCTAATGAACACATGAAAAGATGCTCAACATCACTCATTATCAGAGAAATGCAAATCAAGACCACAATGAGGTATCATTTCACACAGTCAAAATGGCTGCGATCCAAAAATCTACAAGCAATAAATGCTGGAGAGGATGTGGAGAAAAGGGAACCCTCTTATACTGTTGGTGGGAATGCAAACTAGTACAGCCATTATGGAAACCAGTGTGGAGATTCCTGAAAGAATTGCAAATAGAACTGCCTTATGACCCAGCAATCCCACTGCTGGGCATACACACCGAGGAAACCAGAATTGAAAGAGGCACATGTACCCCAATGTTCATTGCAGCACTGTTTATAATAGCCAGGACATGGAAACAACCTAGATGTCCATCAGCAGATGAATGGATAAGAAAGCTGTGGTATATATACATGATGGAGTATTACTCAGCCCTTAAAAAGAATACATTTGACTCAGTTCTAATGAAATGGATGAAACTGGAGCCGATTATACAGAGTGAAGTTAGCCAGAAAGAAAAACACCAATACAGTATACTGACACATATATATGGAATTTAGAAAGATGGTAACGATGACCCTGTATGTGAGACAACATAAGAGACACAGAGGTATAGAACGGACTTTTGGCCTCTGAGGGAGAGGGAGAGGGTGGGATGATTTGGGAGAATGGCACTGAAACATGTATACTATCATGTAAGAAATGAAGCACCAGTCTATGCTCAATACAGGATACAGGAGGCTTGGGGCGGGGGTACGGGATGATCCGGGGAGATGATGTGGGGTGGGAGGTGGGAGGGGGCTTCGGAATTGGGAGATTGTGTACACCTGTGAGGACTTTTGGCCTCTGAGGGAGAGGGAGAGGGTGGGATGATTGGGGAGAATGGCACTGAAACATGTATACTATCATATAAGAAATGAAGCGCCAGTCTATGCTCAATACAGGATACAGGATGCTTGGGGCTGGTGTACGGGATGATCCGGGGAGATGATGTGGGGTGGGAGGTGGGAGGGGGCTTCGGCATTGGGAGATTGTGTACACCTGTGGCTGATGCATGTCAATGTATGGCAAAACCAATACAGCATTGTAAAATAGAATAGAGTATTAAAAAAAAAAAAGACTGTTGCAATAGGAGCCTTGCAGCAGGGGGAGGGAGATGGCTCCCGTCCAAGGACAGCAAGAGCAAGTGGGGGTTCACAGCCTCAGAGCAGGGCAGGGGGCTGAGCAGATGGAAATTATATGGGAGGCGCCAAGGGTCGAGGCCAGGGACTTGGACATCGAAGGAGGAGGAGGATGAACTCAGAATAAGAGGAGTGATCAGGCGTCACTGTTGGGGGTGGCAGGGTTCTGCCACGGCTGGGCTAGGTCGGTCACGTCCCCCGGTCTTGATCCTGGGCGATCAGGATCCTTGACTGACAGACTCACCATGTAGGAGAGTCTTCCACAAAAAAGGAAAATCATGTGTGTGGGAAGTTCTGTAACCATAGGGGCAGGAGCCCAGGTGGAGGGCCGGTTGAAGGGAGGGCGCGGAGGCGCGGACCGGAGCCCGGACAAGCGGAGCGCCTCCGCCAGCGGCCCGTCCTCGCCTGCCGCCTCTCCTCCTCTGCGCCACGGCTCTCCTCACGATTCTTGCTTTTGCTCTTGGTAACTCCCTGCCACCAACAGAGTGACGGTTTTTCCATTACAGTTGGTACCCAGGATCTTCGTCTCTCCCCTTAGCTACAATGCAGGAGCCCTGAGGTCAGAGGATGTTTTCTTGTCTCTGGACCCCCCTGCCCGGCTTGGCATCTATATGTTAGCTACTCAGTGAAACATGCCCTGAATGAATAGGCAGTGACCCCTTTCTGAGGCTGTGCCTGGCTTGGTGCTGGGTGTTCACACCAGGTAGAGTTCCCAGAATATCGTAAGCAGGCTCAGCCACCGTTTGCTTCAGATGCCTGGCAGAGCTCACTGATGGTCCAAACCCTGACAAGCCGGCCCACCTGGAGAAGCAGAGCCGATCCTGGGGTCCGGTGGCCGGGCACCGGCGATGCAGGGAGCCCCACAGCCGGGGGCCAGCTGCTTCCTGCCTCTGCCCTCCCTCTGGAGGCTGTCTGTGGAGGACAGCTCTGACCGGCTGAGGCCGCTCACATCTGCACCCTGCGTGGGCAGGGCCCTCTCACTGACAGCCGCGCCAGCTGGTGGTGGGACATTATTCCACCCAACACCAGGAGTTATTTTGGAAGTTCTGTTACCGCTAGGAAGTGAGTGCCGGGCAGTTGGAAGCAGCGGGCAGGCTGACCTTTACTGCTATTAGTTCATTTAATCCTCCGCCAAATCAGCTCCCTGGATCTTGCTATCCCTGTTGCTTTCGATGACAGTGTTGAGTCATTTGCAATGAGTATAATCATTCCAGCTCCTAAATATTAAACTCTGAACAGAAGAGAGTAAAGATTGGGTAGAATATTTTCTCAATCTGCTTTCAATAATTAATACTTCCTCACTACTTCAATATAAAATGTTGTCTTTATTAGCGGCCATTACTTACTATGAAAACTGTTTCCTCTCCCGATTTGCAGTTTGGGGGCATTTTCCTGCCGTGTGCCCTCTGAGGGGCTGTGGCTCTGGCTCACGCTTTATCAGAGCTGACCCTAAGGCAGGCGGAGCGTGGGCACAGCCAGGATGCTGTCGCAGTGCCAGCGCAAGGCGGCAAGGCTCCTTGGTAAAGTCACGAGCCGGTCCTTTCGCACACGGCGCGGCCTTGTTGAAGGACGACAGGTCTGTAGCTGCCCTGCGCCGGTGGAGGAAGTGAGAGGCGCCTCGCCTCACTAGCCTTCCAGAAGGGCGTTGCGCGCAGAGCAGGGGTCTCCCGCGAGCCGTGTCGCAGCCGCACACGTTCCCTCCTTGGTGGACCCCTGTATGGCTTTTCTCGCGTGTCCAGAAACTGACCCTCTACGTAGAGACTGTTTGGCTCTGAAGCCCGGGCGCCTGCTGACCCTCTGCTCCCGACGCCTCATGGGCCAGTGGCCGCTGCAGGGACGTGGGCCTCAGCTTGCCCAGGCGCGCCTTCTGCAAAGCCGTCTGTGCAGTCTCCCGTTAAGTGCTCAGCCTGAGTGCTCTCAGGGCTTTATGCAGTGTGAGGACTGAGCGGGGTTTCTGTGGTCGTTTTTGGAGGGCCGAGGGGGCTGGTGCCAGGTTCGTTAGAGGAGCCGTGCAGCGGGGTCTTGGCGGAACGGATGGCCCAGACGGCCGGTGCCGCTTTCGCTTTCCCTCTTGTCCTGGGCGAGAGGCAGTGAGCGGTCAGTCCTGGCTGCTGACGGACGTGAGCTTGACCGCAGCCCTCAGCGGGAGGCCGGGGCTGGGGCAGGAGGTCGGGGCTCTCACTAAGGAGCAGCCCGCCCGTGCTCTCCGGCCCGCCGCAGAGGCCTTGCTGGCTCTGACCCTGCCTCAGTCTCCCCGAAGCTCCTCTCTCAGCGGGAGGCTGGGGCCAGGGCAGCGGGGCTCGCGGGCACCCCGGCTCTCCCCGGGCACCCCGGCTCTCCCTGGGCACCCCCTGAGGATCCCCGCGGCCGCTTCTCTGCCACACGGCGGCATCTCGAGGGTCTTCTCCGGGGGTGTCCCACCCGCCGCGTGAGGCTGTAGTCTCAGCTGCTCGCTTTAACTCAGTTTTCTCAGCTGATACACCGTCGCAGGCTGCGTCCGGGCTGTCTTCTGCTCTGGCCTGCAGTTCTCTGGACGTGCTCCCTCTTTCTTTCTGTCTGCCTCCTCCTCCCCCTCCTCCACCAGGAATGGACAGACAGGCTCCAGTCTGTTGATGCCACGGAGTGATTACTAGGTGTGAACCTGACTGCGTCTTAAACTGCAATGAGGTGTCAGCTCCCGCTGGTCAGAATGGCCATCACCAAAGTCTACGAACGGTAAATGCTGGAAAGGCTGTGGAGGAATGGGACCCTCCTGCACCGCTGCTGGGGATGTGAATTCCTGCAGCCACTGTGGAAAGCAGCTCGCAGTTCCTGAAAAAACTGAAGCTCGGCAGCTCCTTGGCGGCCAAGAGGTCGGGATGCTGTGCTTTCACCACCGCAGCTCAGGTTCACCCCGCAGGATGCAGAGGGCTGCCGAACAAGGAAACAGAGAGTTAGCATGTGGGCCAGTGATCCCACCCCTGAGCAAAAATCCAGAAAAGATGGAGACCCTCGTTTGAAGAGATGCAAGTGCACGGACGTTCACAGCAGCACTGTTCATAGCAGCGAGATGGAAGCAACCTGGATGCCTCTTGGCAGAGGTGGAGATGAAGACAGCGTGGCATATGCAGAACGGAGTATCACTCAGCCACAGAGAAGGCTGAGATACTGCCACTCGGAGCAAGATGGGAGGGCCCAGGGATGATCGTACTGGGTGAGGTAAGTCAAAGCCCAGTGTTGGTGATGTCACTCACATGTATAATCCAAAAAAGAGTGCAGGTGACATTATTCACAAAGCAGGACAGATCACAGACACAGGACAGAGACGTGTGGTCACCAAAAGCGAAAGGGGGGCGGGTAATTGGGAGCACGGGGCTCAGAGACGCCCCCACCGTGGGAGCACGGGGCTCAGAGACGCCCCCGCCGTGGGAGCACGGGGCTCAGAGACGCCCCCGCCGTGGGAGCACGGGGCTAGCAGTTCCTGAAAAAACTGAAGCTCGGCAGCTCCTTGGCGGCCAAGAGGTCGGGATGCTGTGCTTTCACCACCGCAGCTCAGGTTCACCCCGCAGGATGCAGAGGGCTGCCGAACAAGGAAACAGAGAGTTAGCATGTGGGCCAGTGATCCCACCCCTGAGCAAAAATCCAGAAAAGATGGAGACCCTCGTTTGAAGAGATGCAAGTGCACGGACGTTCACAGCAGCACTGTTCATAGCAGCGAGATGGAAGCAACCTGGATGCCTCTTGGCAGAGGTGGAGATGAAGACAGCGTGGCATATGCAGAACGGAGTATCACTCAGCCATAGAGAAGGCTGAGATACTGCCACTCGGAGCAAGATGGGAGGGCCCAGGGATGATCGTACTGGGTGAGGTAAGTCAAAGCCCAGTGTTGGTGATGTCACTCACATGTATAATCCAAAAAAGAGTGCAGGTGACATTATTCACAAAGCAGGACAGATCACAGACACAGGACAGAGACGTGTGGTCACCAAAAGCGAAAGGGGGGCGGGTAATTGGGAGCACGGGGCTCAGAGACGCCCCCACCGTGGGAGCACGGGGCTCAGAGACGCCCCCGCCGTGGGAGCACGGGGCTCAGAGACGCCACCGCCGTGGGAGCACGGGGCTCAGAGATGCCCCCACCGCAGGCAAGGCGGAGCAGATGCCCACCACCGCAGGCGAGGCGGAGCAGATGCCCGCCACCGCAGGTGAGGCGGGGCAGATGTCCACCACCGCAGGCGAGGCGGGGCAGATGCCCCCACCGCAGGCGAGGCGGAGCAGGAAGGGGCAGCCCGCTCCAGTGCTCTTCCCCAGGAAATCCCAAGGGCCGGGCCCGGGAGGGCTGCAGCCCGTGCGAGGAGTCAGACCCGGCTGGTGCCCGGGACGCATGCATGTGTGAGATAGACGCACTGTTACAGTTCCCGTATCGCGCAGGAAACTGTATTCACTGTCTTAATAATAGCCTGTAACGGAAAAGAATCTGAAAAGAATGTGCGTCCCTGAATCACTTTGCTGTATACCTGAAACTAACACAATATTATAAATCAACTGTATAATTCAGTTAAAAAGATAGGTTTTCCCTTTCCCACCTTTTTTTGTTGAAAGGAGTCATGGTTGCAGATTCGGTTGGCAGATGAACTGGAACCAGAGTGGCTTAGCGGGCCCTGTGCTGTGCCAGGCACGGGAGAGAGCTTTGAGGGCCAGCGTCAGAGTCCCTGCGCCCTCTTTCCCCTGCTGCGTACTGGCGGGAAGCCTCAGCCAGGCTCAGTGGCTGCTGAGAAGAGACACCCTGCACGCATATACACACACCCAGCCCCACCCTGGGTACAGAGCATCCATGATGCATAAAACTTGACCATATTAATCTGCTGGCACGTTTTGGTTGTCTGATACCTCACCACAAGCTAGTATAATCTCACTGATTCACAGTGAAAAACTAGACTGAATTTTATGTATAGGATAATAGAAAAGCCTTGAAAGAAACATAAAAATGATTTTAATAATTACTGGGATTGTAAAAGTTTGTTTATTATACTATGCATCGTTATAAACGTATGTAGAAGTTAGAAACACTGTTATTGTGAACATTAGATTTATGCTTATTATAAACATTCTGTTCTGTGTCCACATGTGCTGGGACATAATGTTGAAGTGATCAGACTAGAGCTCTGCCCCTTGGAATTATATTCTATAGGGGAGGTCAAATGAGAACTGGAAGAGGACTAGTCTGTAAAATAATTTCTAGCAAAAATGTGGCTGTTATTAAAAAATAATAGAAAGAAAAGCTGGCCATATGTGAGCTCTGATTATTGGGACTATGAGAGTATCAGGCTAAAGTTCAGGAGGGATTACCCACACACAGGCACACACGCTTCCTTATTACAGTTGGGGAAATATCTTTATTAGTATTCATAACCAATTTTAGTCTAATTTAGAGAATGATTTTTGTAAAAATGTCTGTCTGTTGTTTTGACATCGGCATAACGTTTTGAAGTCTTTGTCACCTTGTCTGGCTTTGCTCTGAAAAGCTCCCCTTCACCTTCTTCTCTGTCCCGGGAGCAACGCTTGACACGGGGAGCCTACCCCCTCTTCCGTCCTCCCCCAGGGAAGCCCTGCGCCGGGCCTCTGTTCTCCCTTTTACTGGAGCCGCTGCCTCAGGCGCCGGGTTCAGTCCGATTAGAAACCGCCAAAGCCAGCAGGCCCGGAGCAGGCTGGGTGTGCTGGTTTTGGCTGCTGGCAAAACCACTGCCCTCACTCACGCCCTTCGCTTGGTGGTTGAGCACACAGCCTCGAGCAGGGATTCATATCAAGTGGGGACAAAGTGTGCTTCATCATCAAAATGAAGAAAGAGCCGGGGCAGGCAGTGTGGGGGGGAGAGAGCCTCACCAAACGCAGTGGCAGCAGCTGGTGACCACCCGACTGTCGGGGGCTCAGGATGGGAGTTATCTGCCAGGACAGACGGCACTCCACGTGCTGCACGGAAGGGACGAGCTCCTCTGTGGGTTAGCTGGTCTGGGCCTGTGAGATACCGGCCTCCAGACTGGATTGCCACAAACGCAGTCCTTGTTTGTGATTTAAACTTTTCAAATCGCCTCAGTGAAAATAAGTAAAAATAGGTAAAACTTCGCTTAGTAATACACCTTAACACACAGTCTCCAGAATGGTATTTCAAAATACAATCAGTATGAAAAACAGCAACCAGCTGTCTTACCTTCTGTTTTAAAAATACTTGATCTTCAAAATCCAGGGTATTTTGTGTGTACAGCTCATCTCAGTTCAGATTCACCGCATTTCGAGTGCTTGTCAGCTATTCTGGAGAACACAGCTCTAAACCTTTTTTAAAAAAATAATGTTACTTATGTTATTTATTTATCTCTGGCTGTGCTGGCTCTCTGAGGCTTCTGGGCCTTTCTCTCGCTGGGGTGAGCAGCAGCTTCAGTGTGCCCAGTCACCTCTCTGCCTGCAGAGCTCACGCTCCGGGCACCTGGGCTCGGCCGTTGCGTCTCCTAGGCTTTACGGCTGTGCTTAGTCACTCAGTCGTGTCCCACTCTTTCTGACCCGTGGACTGTAGCCCGCCAGGCTCCTCTGTCCATGGGATTCTCCAGGCAAGAACACGGGAGTGGGTCGCCCTCCTGCAGGGGACCTTCCTGACCCAGGGAGTGAACCGAGGTCTCCGCACTGCGGGCGGGCTCTCGTCCGGGTCACGAGAGAAGCCCCGGCTGCCGGGCGCAGTGGCTGTGCAGGTCTTAGTCACCTTTCGGCACGTGAAGTCTTCCCAGATCAAGGTTCAGACCTGTGTCTCCGGCACTGGCAGGCAGTTCTTGACCACTGGCGTGCCAGGGGGGCCCTGTAGACCTTTCTGACATCATCACAAGGGTTGGTGGTGTCTTGGTGAGTGTGCATTTCATTCTTCAGCCCCTCAGCTCAGAGAACTTCACTCTCAGTGGTTGAAATGCCTGGAAATCTGTGCTGAGGAAGCACCTTGGTGTCTCTCCTTGGCCGTGCCAGGGCACCCATGTAGAGCAGGCTGCCAGGCACGCAGGTTTCTGGAACAGAGGTCACAGCTCTCTGTTTAGCGGTGGTTTCACAATCGCGCTCTTTCTCCTCTGATATTTTAACATTGCCTCCGATTAAATGTTTCCACAGGCCAGAACTGTTGACTGCAATCATTTGGACCATGTCTGATCTCGGTAGATCTCTTGGCTCAGGACAAGCTGATCCAGGACTCGACCCGAAACTCAGGAGCATCTCTTAAATTCTCGGTCTTTTGTGGGGGGATTCTTTGGGCTTTGCAGCAGAACAATATTATTTACTTGTGCATGGGCATCATTTGCAGTCCTGTCTTCAAGAGAGTTGTGTCTTCCCACATGTGTCTTAACTGCACTTGCTCTGGATTAAAGAAGCGACTGTAACTTCTTTTCCACAGATGGAAACAGTGAGGCCCAGGGGCTGTCCATAAGCGGCTGTGTCACCAGGGAATCGGCCTGATCAGAGTAGGAAGGCGTATCTTCTGCCTGTAAGACCTGCTGTCTGATCGCCCTCGGCTCCTGAGTCCAGCATAGTCTGTTACAGGTGTGCTCTGTAGATAAGCAGAGTGTTGGATTTTCAAGCCTTTGATTTCAGTCTCCAGACCTGAGTTTGGAATAATCACAGAACTGTGCTTTACTGCAAATAGGAGAAAATGTGGCAGCGCCTGCTTGAGCAGAGCCAGGCGGGTGGGGGCGGGCGGTTGGGGTCCTTTTTGTTTAGGGAGAGCCGCCTTCCCCGGAGAGTCTACCTGCAGTCAAGGACCAGGCCTCTGTCACGCGGTCCCCTTTCCTGGAAGGCGGCCAGTGGACCCTGCTGCAGGGGCGGGCACTCCCGCCCTGTGCAAACGATGAAGCAGGAAGAGAGGGAGATTGGATTTGGACAGGCAGCCGGCCTTGTCAGCCGCAAGGACAAACGTCTTTTTCATTAAGTAACTAAGTGACCTTCCCTCTGAAACATGGGCTTCCAAAGAACAGTATGCTTCCTGAGTCCACACAGGGAGTTCCTGGAAGCTCTAAGTTAGATTTAAAGCAGGTGAGTGTCCTGATGTTAAGGTCTTAGTTGTTTTGATACCATGTTTGTTAACATCAAGGGTTACTGGGTGAAAAGTATAGGAGAACTGTCTGTACTATCGTTACAGCCTTTT
>SJYC01040209.1:0-12564 GCA_006408675.1 Madoqua kirkii | reverse complement strand
GCATAGAGGTTTCTCAAGAGGCAGGTCAGGTGGTCTGCTATTTGCATCTCTTGAAGAATTTTCCACAGTTTATTGTGATCCACACAGTCAAAAGCTTTGGCATAGTCAAGAAAGCAGAAATAGATGTTTCTCTGGAACTCTCTTGCATTTTCAATGATCCAGCGGATGTTGGCCATTTGATCTCTGGTTCCTCTGCCTTTTCTAAAACCAGCTTGAACATCTGGAAATTCACGGTTCACGTATTGCTAAAGTCTGGCTTGGAGAATATTGAGCATTACTTTACTGGCATGTGAGATGAGTGCAATTGTGCGGTAGTTTGAGCATTCTTTAGCATTGCCTTTATTTGGGATTGGAATGAAAACTGACCTTTTCCAGTCCTGTGGCCACTGCTGAGTTTTCCAATTTGCTGGCATATATGTATTCTCAAGGAGCAAAGGACAAAACTTGTTAAATTATATGTGTACAACATTGAGCATAATGGAAAGGTCTTGTGTGGATAGGAGATGGGGATTTGAAAAATGAAAAACTGGAATGACCTCAAGCTTAGAGATACGATCACGGCTCTCCTTGATTTCCTTTCCTCCTCTTTAATGTCTCTTTCCCAGACCTTACGAGTTGCCTTTTTTGTTGTTGTTTGTTTTTTGTGTTTAACAAAGAGCAGTTTGCATATGTAGCAAATGAACTTTGTATTTTATATGGAGATTGTCTGGTTAAAGTATAGAAAAGAATCAATTCATTCCTCTCTGTGGAATATAAACTATACGCCATTTAGCCATTTTTATTTCTTGAGACTCTACATATGTGTGTGTGTGTGTGGTCAGTCACTCAGTCGTGTCCAACTCTTTCTGATCCCATGGACTCCTCTGTCCATGGACTTTTCCAAGCAAGAATACTAGGGCAGGTTGCCATTTCCTCCTTCAGGGGATCTTCGGAACCCAGGGATTGAACCTGAGTCTCTTGAGTCTCCTGCATTGGCAGGCAGATTCTTCACCACCTGGGAAGCCCACATAGGAAGTAGCGCCTATGCAAAAGAAACCTTCGGCTTCCTTAATCTAATTTGCTCTTAAAACTTCCTTTGTCTAAACTCACTCCTTTATGTCTTACTTTTGTTTGACTTCTGAGATTTAAATATCTTCCAGTGGGATATTTGCCAAACCGGATATCTGGTTAAGATTTCTATTTCTTAGGACTGAAAGGCGGCAGAGCTGCTCTCGGGAAATGGACAGAGTGTTCTTTGAAAGCAGGGCAGGACAGACAGAGGGAGCGGGTCCTGGGCAGGAGCTCCTGTGAGCAGCCACGAGGGCAGTCCTCAGGGATCTGAGCGGAAGAGCCCTGAAGACGGCCCTGCGGCCGTGCCAGACCTCTTCCGGAAGCTGTCCTCCTTCTTCACAGCAGAGCCACGCAGGAAACTTGAGGTTTAGATTTGCTAAGTCGCCCACATCACTCAGCTCCAAGAGGAGGCAGCACTGGGAGCAAAGCCGAGTTCTTCTGACTCGAGCCGTCGCTTTTCATCATCTAAGACTGCTGTCTGAAAGTTATTCTCCATAAGAGAGTCTTCAGAGAAGTTCTGACTTGACTGTTTTGCTCTTGGATGACGCGGTGTCTGTTTTGCAAGCCTTGGGTATTGATGAGCTTGAAAGGATGCGCAGATGATGGTGTCGTGGTCCAGTCAGCAGCTAAGGGGAGACGGCTGGGCGGGTGCGGGACCCTCCCTCGGCGCTCATTGGTTGAAGATGTGAGTGACGTCACGAGTGACTGGCAGAGTATGATCTCGCTGCTGGCACTCAGCTGTTGGAACAAGTATCTTTCTCGCGCCTAGGACTGCCCTCACAAGCAAAGCAAATGTACACACTGAGCGTTTGTGTGTGTAAGCTTTTAGTGAGAGGGAAAGATTAAAGAGCACTTTTAAAAGCCAAAGACTTCGTTGAAAGCGATGCAAGGGACGCATGCAGTTGTTACGTCCTTGTTCGGAGAGAAGGCTTTTGTCTCCATCTGTGCGGGCCACGCAGCTGAAGGACCAACACGTGGAGAACCTCGTTCCACAGCGTGTGGCTGCTCCTGAGGCCCTGAAAACCGAGTCAGTCCTTGAAAATGGAAGTGGGGCATTGAACGTAGTGCCGCATAAAGTTGAATTCCCGTCAGTCAAATGACAATATATCACCAGCAAATAATGGTCACAGTGAAAACGACAACGTGCTGAGTCACTCGGTCGTGTCCAACTCTTTGCCACCCTGTGGACCGTGGTCTTCCAGGCTGCTCTGTCCAGTGGCTTCTCCAGCAACACTGGAGCGGGTTGCCCGTTCCTTCCCCAGGGGACCTTCCCGACCTAGGGATCAAACCAGCATCTCATGTCTCCTGCACTAGGCACATGGGTTCTTTACCACTGGTTGTAAATTAACAAATGTGCAATTTATTGAATTCTTTCAATCTTGGCATTATGTTTAACTTGGATAGTCCACTGTCCTATACAGTCCTGGTTTGCCTTGATTTGGTCGTTTAAACACGTAGATTACTGGAGAGACTATATCATGACAAAGGGCTATTTAAACTTACTCCTTGTATCTTATCTTAGGTGACATGTTTGCCCTTTTAGATATAGGTGGTAATACAACTTGGGAAGTGGAGAATGGGAGTGAATTAATCCTTGGCTCAGTAGGGAAAGCCTGCAGATAACTTCAAATTTCCATTTCAATTAAAAATGTTTTTAAAGCACTTTTATCTTTAGAATGCTATTCTGGATTTATTTATAACAAAGCCGGTATTTTGTGTCATTCACCATACAAAGACAAAACAGGTCTTAATAAGGGTATATACAGTACTATGGATTTTCAGGTTGTAATTTAAGACACTGTTGCCAAAGTCACATTGTGGATTTTAAAACTCACAGTAAACTCAGAAAAGGTTGCCAGAAAAAAATGTTATCTATAAAATTAGTATTATAGCATTATTGTATACTAGTATTATTGAATGTAGTGATGTAATAAATTTGACTATCATGGGAGCCACTATTTATAGATATCATATCAAAATATAATTGACTTATCTTTTGGTCTAGGATGTATTTATAATCTCCTGAACCCAAGAATGCATTATTTACTGAGAATTTGCAGTACCATCTCTGAATTAGATGTGTTTGCCTTCATGGCCAGCATCGTTCATTTACCTGAAGTGAATAGTTTTTTGTGGTCATTATGTAGTTGGTAAATCATGTCTGACTCTTTAACTCTTTATGACCCCAGGGACTGCAGCCTGCCAGGCTCCTCTGTCCTGCCCTGTCTCCTGGAGCTTGCTCAGACTCATGTCCATTGAACTGGTGATGCCATCCAACCATCTCACCCTCTGTCGTCTCGTCTCCTTCTCATTTTGCCTTCAGTCTTTCCCAGCTTCAGGGTCTTTTCCAGTGAGTCACATCTTCGCATCAGGTGGCCAGAGTATTAGAGCTTCAGCTTCAGCATCAGTCCTTCCAATGAGTATTCAGGACTGATTCCCTGTAGGACTGACTGGTTGGATTTCCTTGTAGTCCAAGGGACTCTCAAGAGTCTTCTCCAGCACCACTGTTGGAAAGCATCAGTTCCCCAGTGTTGAGCCGCCTTTATGGCCCAGCTCTCACATGCGTACATGACTACAGGAAATTGTTTGGCAATAAGAAGGAGTGAAGTTTGGAAAAAGGGAGGGAAGTGCCCATACGTGGCGTCACACGGATAAACCTGCGAGCGCTACGCCAGGCGTACCACGTGGGTCACGGCGAACCTTGTGTGACTCTAATCGTACGAAGTGCCATTCTATTTATCACATTAATAAAGAATTTATGTTACAAAATTAACAGTAAATGATCAGCTTCCAAAATTTTATGAACTATAAAGCTATTTTACTGAAGCAACAATGGACTGTTTAATTTTAAATTTTGTTGAAGTATAGTTGATTTAGAAAGTTGTCTATTTTCAGATGTACAGCAAAGTGATTGAGTTATTCATATACTGATTCTTGTTTGTACTATTTTCTCCTATAGGTCATCACAGGATATTGAATGCAGTTCACTGTGCTGTGTGGCATGTATCTTAGTGTTTCTCTATCCCAAGATCCTGATTTTTCCCTCCCCCTACATTTCTCCTTTTTAAATTGGAATTTTACTTTCAATATCTATAAATCTGTTTCTGTTTTTAAAATAAGTTCATTTGTATCAGCTTTCAATTAGATTTCATACCAGTGATATCATATGATAATTGTCTTTCTCTGTCTTCACATAGAATGATAATCTCTAGGTTTAGCCATGTTGCTGCAAATGACATTAGTTCATTCTTTTTTAATGGCTGAGTGATATTCCATTGCATATTCTTTATCAGTTCCTCCATCAGTGTACATTTAGCTTTCTTCCATGACTTGGCTGTTGTAAATAGTCCTGCAGTGAACATTGGGGTGCATGTATCCTTTTGGAGTATGGTTTTCTCTTACATTTTGCTGAATCATATGGTAGCTCTTGGAGAAGGAAATGGCATCCCACTCTATTCTTGCCTAGAGAATCCTATGAACAGAGGAGCCTGGTGGGCTGCTGTCCATTGGGTTGCACGGAGTCAAACCTGACCAAAGCGACTTAGCATGCATGTGTTGGAGAAGGAAATGGTAACCCACTCCAGTATTCTTGGCTGGAGAATCCCAGGGACAGAGGGGACTGGTGGGCAGCCATCTGTGGGGTCACACAGAGTCAGACACGACTGAAGCAACTTAGCAGCAGCAGCATGGTAGCTCTATTTTGGTTTTTAAAGGAAATTCCATACTGTTGTGTCTGTACCTATTTACATTCCTACCAACAGTGTTGGAGGGTTCCCTTTTCTCCACACACTCTCTGGTATATTATTGCTTGTGAACTTTTTGATGACAGCTATTCTGACTGGTGTTCATTTGGACTTATGCTGAAGCTTCAATACTTTGGCCACCTGATTTGAAGAGCTGACTCATTAGAAAAGACCCTGATGCTGAGAAAGATTGAAGAAAAAAAGAGAAGGGGGGCAGCAGAGGATGAGATGGTTAGGTAGCATTGCCCACTCAGTGGACGTGAATCTGAGCAAACTCTTGGAGTTAGTGAAGAATGGGGAGCGTGGTGTGCTGCAGTTCATGGGGTTGCAAAGAATGAATTAGCGAGTGAACAGCTACAAATCTGACTGGTGTGAGGTGATAACTCATTGTAGTTTTAACTTGCATTTCTCTTGTAATTAGTGATGTTGAGCATCTTTGCATGTGCTTTTTGGCCATCTGGATGTCTTTGGAGAAATGTCTATTTAGATCTTCTGCCCTTGTATCAGGAGATTAATTGCTTGCTTTGTTTAAAAACATTTTCTACCATTTTCTGGGTTGTCTTTTCATATTTTTTATGGTTTCCTTTGCTGTGTAGAAGCTTTTAGTTTAATTAGGTCCCATTTGTTTAATTTTTGTCTTTATTTTCATTACTCTAGGAGGTGAATCAATTTACTGCAATAAATGTCAAAGTGTCTTCTGCCTGTGTTTTTCTCTGAGTTTTTAGTATGTGGTCTTTCATTTGGTCTTTTGTCCCTTTTGAGCTTGTTTTTGTGTATGATGTTAGAGAATGTTCTAATTTCCTTTTTCATGTAACTGTCCAGTTTTCCCAGCACCACTTATTGAAGAGATTGTCTTTTCTCCATTGAATATTCTTACCTTCATTGTAGATCAATTGACCTTATGTGGATGGGTTCGTTTCTAGGTTTTCTATCCTGTTCCATTGATCTATATTACTGTTTTCGTGCCATTGCTAGAGTGTTTTGATGACTGGAGCTTTATAGTATTGTGTGAAATCAGAAAATTTGATTCCTCCAGCTCTGTTTTTCTTTTGCAAGATTTTGTTAGGTTATTAGGAGGTGTTTGTTTTTTTTAATCTCCATACAAATTAAAAATTTTTTTGTCCTATTTCTATGAAAAATGCCATTGGTTTTTTCATAGAGATTGCATTGAATCTGTAGATTGCCTTGGGTATTATAGTCATTTTCACAGTACTGATTCTTCTAATGCAAGCACACGCTATATCTTTCCATCTATTTGTGTCATTTTCAGATTCTTTCATCACATCTTACAGTTTTCAGAGTACAGGTCTTTTGCCTCCTTTAGGTACATTATTCCTGGGTATTCTTTTTGATGAGATGATAAATGGGATTGTTTCCTTAATTTCTATTTCTGCTCTTTATTAGTATACAGAAATGCAAAAGATTTCTATGTGTTAATTTTTTATTCTGTGTGCATGCTTGTATGCCCAGTCACTTCAGTCATGCCTGATTCTTTGCAGCCCCGTGGACTGTAGCCCACCAGGCTCCTGTGTCCATGGGATTCTTCAGGCAAAAATACTGGAGTGGGTTGCCATTTTACCCAATTCATTGATGAGATGTAGTGTTTTCTGGTAGCATCTTAGTACTTTCTATGTACACTGTCCTATCATCTCCAGTGACAGTTTCAGTTCTTTTCCAACCTGTATTCCCTTTAATTATTTTTCTTCTCTGATTGCCATGCCTTGGACTTCCAAAACTATATTGAATAAAGTGGCAACAATGGACATGTTTGCCTTGTTACTGATCATAGAGAGAATGCTTTTAGATTTTTACCATTGAAAATGATGTTATCTGTGCTTTTTTCATATATAGCCTTTATTATATTGAGACAGATTCCATTTCCATTTTCTGGAAATTTTTTTTTAATCTTAAATGTGTTTTAATTTTTTCAATAGCTTTTTTCTGCATTTATTGAGTTGATCATATGGTTTTTATTCTCAGTTTAGTGTAGTGTATCACACTGATTGATTTGTGAATACTGAAGAATCCTTGCATCCCTGGGATATGTTCCACTTGATCATGGTGTATGATCCTTTTAATGTATTGTTGGATTTGGTTTGCTAGTATTTTGAGGATTTTTATGTCTCTGTTCATCAGTGATATTGACTTGTAATTTTCTTTTTTTTTTTTTTTTGTGGTATCTTTGTCTGGTTTTGGTATCAGAGTGATGATGGCTTCATAGAATGAGCTTGGAAGTGTGTCTTTCTTTTCCCTGCAATTTTAAAAAAGAGTTTCATAATGATAGGTGTTATCTCTTATTTAAATGTTTGATAGAATTCACCAGTGAAGTTACCTAGTCCTGGATTTTTATTTTTTCTGAATTCTTTTCATCTTAGTTGCAATTTTAGTACTTGTGGTTCATCTGTTCCTATTTTCTGTTTTGTCCTGGTTCAGTCTTGGAAGTTTTTCCCTTTCTAGGAAATTATGCATTTCTTCTAGGTTTTCCATTTTATTGGCATATAGTTGTTTGCAACAATCCCTTATGATGCTTTGTATTTCTGTGGTGTTTGTTTTACTATCTCCTGTTTCTCTATTATTATTATTATTATTGACTTGAGCCATCTCAGTTTTTTCTTAATAAGTCTGGCTTAAGGTTTTTAAATTTTGTTTATCTCCTCAAAGAACCAGCTCTTAGTTTCATTGATCTTTTCTATTAATACTGTTTTCTTAATCTCTGTTTTATTTCTGCTCTGATCTTTATGATTTCTTTCTATTTCCTAACTTTGGTTTCTTTGTTCCTCTTTCTTTACTTGCTTTAGATATAAGGTTAGCTTGTTTATTTGAGATTTTTTTTTGTTTCCTGAAGTAAGATTGTATTGCTATAAACTTCCTCTTAGGTGTGATCCCTCACACTCACCTAGAGCCAGATATCCTAGAATGTGAAGTCAGGTGGGCCTTAGGAAGCATCACTATGAGCAAAGCTAGTGGAGGTGATGAAATTCCAGTGGAGCTATTTCAAATCCTAAAAGATGATGCTGTGAAAGTGCTACACTCAATATGCCAGCAAATTTGGAACACTCAGCAGTGGCCACAGGACTGGAAAAGGTCAGTTTTCATTCCAATCCTAAAGAAAGACAATGCCAAAGATTGTTCAAACTACTGCACAATGGCACTCATCTCACATGCTAGTAAAATAATGCTCAAAATTCTCTAAGCCAGACTTCAGCAATATGTGAACTATGAAATTCCGGATGTTCAAGCTGGTTTTAGAAAAGGCAGAGGAACCAGAGATCAAATTGCCAACATCTGCTAGATCATGGAAAAAGCAAGAGAGTTCCAGAAAAACATCTATTTCTGCTTTACTGACTATGCCAAAGCCTTTGTCTGTGTGGATCACAAGAAACTGTGGAAAATTCTGAAAGAGACGGGAATACCAGACCACCTGACCTGCCTCTTGAGAAACCTGTATGCAGGTCAGGAAGCAACAGTTAGAACTGGACATGGAACAACAGACTGGCTCCAAATAGGAAAGGGAGTACGTCAAGGCTGTATATTTTCACCCTGTTTATTTAACTTATATGCAGAGCACATCATGAGAAACACTGGGCTGGAGGAAGCAAAAGCTGGAATCAAGATTGCTGGGAGATATATCATTAACCTCAGATACGCAGATGACACCACCCTTATGGGAGAAAGTGAAGAGGAACTAAAGAGCCTCTTGATGAAAGTGAAAGAGGAAAGCGAAAAAGTTGGCTTAAAGCTCAACATTCAGAAAACTAAGATCATGGCCTCCCATCCCATCACTTCATGGGAAATAGATGGTGAAACAGTGGAAAGAGTGTCAGACTTTCTTTTTGGAGGCTCCAAAATCACTGTAGATTGTGATTGCAGCCATGAAATTAAGAGATGCTCCTTGGGAGGAAAGTTAAGACCAACCTAGATAGCATATTCAAAAGCAGAGACATTACTTTGCCAACAAAGGTCTGTCTAGTCAAGGCTATGGTTTTTCCAGTAGTCATGTATGGATTTGAGATTTGGACTATAAAGTTGAGCTCTGAAAAATTGCTGGTTTTGAACTATGGTATTGGAGAAGACTCTTGAGAGTCCCTTGGACTGCAAGGAGATCCACCCAGTCCATCCTAAAGGAGATCAGCCTTGTGTGTTCATTGGCGGGACTGATGTTGAAGCTGAAACTCCAATACTTTGGCCCCTGATGTGGAGAGCTGACTCATTTGAAAAGACTCTGATGCTAGGAAATATTGAGGGTGGGAAGAGAAGGGGATGACAGAGGATGAGATGGTTGGATGGCATCACTGACACAATGGACATGGGTTTGGGTATACTCTGCGAGGTGGTGATGGACAGGGAGGCCTGGCATGCTGCGGTTCATGGGGTCACAAAGAGTCAGACATGACTGAGTGACTGAACTGAACTGAACTGAACTGATGAACTTTTGCTGCATCCCTGAGGTTTTTGATTGTTGTGTTTTTGTTTTCATGTGTCTAGGTATCTTTTTATTTGCTTTTTGATTCCTTTAGTCGTCCATTGGTTGTTTAGTAACATATTATTTAACATCTACGTGTTTGTATTTTTTACAGTTTTTTTTTTCCCTGTAACTGATTTCTAATCTCATAGCATTGTGATTGGAAAATATGTTTGATATAGGTTTAGTTTTGTTAAATTTATCAAGGCTTGATTTATGGCTCAAAATGTGATCTATCCTGGAAAATGTTTCATGTGCATTTGAGAAAAAAGTATATCCTGTTGCTTTAGAATGGAATGTTGTTCTTTTTTTTTTTTTTTTTTTTTAGTACTTTATTCTACGTTACAATGCTGTATTGGTTTTGCCATACATTGACATGAATCAGCCACAGGTGTACACGATCTCCCAATGCTGAAGCCCCTTCCCACCTCCCACCCCATATCATCTCTCTGGATCATCCCGTGCACCAGCCCCAAGCGTCCTGTATCCTGTATTGAACATAGACTGGCGCTTCGTTTCTTATATGATAGTATACATGCTTCATTGCCATTCTCCCAAATAGAATGGAATGTTCTATAAACATCAATTAAATCCACTTGGTGAAATGTATCATTTAAGGCCTGTGTTTCCTTATTGAGTTTCTGTCTGGATACTCTGTCCATTGATGAAAGTAAGATGTTAAAATCCCCCACTATTACTGTGTTGCTGTCTATTTCTTCTTTTATGGATTTTAGAATTTGCCTTACATGTTAAGGTGCTCCTATGTTGGGTACATATGTATTTATAATTGTTATGTCTTCTTCTTGGATTGACTCCTTGAACATTATGTCATAACTTTCTTTGTCTCTTGTAATGTTCTTTAAAGTCTTTTTTGTCTGATAAATCCACTTCAACTTTATTTGATTTCTATTTGCATGGAATACTTTTCTCCATTCCCTCACTTTCTATCTTTATGTGTCCCTGTATCTAAATGGGTCTCTTCTAGAGAGCCTGTATATGGGTCTTATTTTTATATTCATTTAGCCAGTCTGTATCTTTTGGTTGGAGCATTTAATCTATTTGCATTTAAAGTAATTATTGATATGGACATTCTTCTTGCCAGTCCTTTGTTTTGGATTTATTTTCTAGGTCTTTCTTTCCTTCCTCTTTTGTTCTCTTGTGATTTGATGTCTATTTTTAGTTATGTGTTTGGATTGCTTTTTTGTGTGTGTATCTGAAGAAAAGTTACACGGCTCAAAATAGTCTGGAGTTAAAACGCAGCTCCAGGTCCTCCCCACCATTCTATGCAAAACAAAGAACGCTCCCACTGGAAGAAAAATAATGCACATTAAGGTTCATTACACCCAGCTCCCAGCCGGTCCCAGCCTCTGGCAGATCCGAATTTCTTGCCCCAGCCGTTTAAGAGATAACTATTTAGAACAACCTTGGAGAAGAACACAGCCCCTTAAGATAGTACATCTCCACATATATGCCTATATATACTTACTCTTTTCTTGGGTTAGTGCAGCAGCTCACTAATCTGACTGCTGCCCCTTTTTGCCTCATTAAAGGTGACCTGTTCCTGTAAAGTGCCGGTCTCATTCTTTTTATGAACCTCACCTTCTCTAACTTCCTTACCCTACAGTATCTGTTGTAGATTTTTGGTTTGTGGTTCCTGTGAGATTTTAATTTTTCAGTCTACATATATATATATGTCTAAGGGTTTTAAGTTGCACTGCCA
Source organism: Madoqua kirkii (assembly GCA_006408675.1). NCBI lineage: Eukaryota > Metazoa > Chordata > Mammalia > Artiodactyla > Bovidae > Madoqua > Madoqua kirkii. The sequence goes on along the minus strand of SJYC01040209.1, from coordinate 1,589 downwards.
GTATCTTGCATTTGTACTCTCCTCATCAATGCTTTTGAACTGTGGTGTTGAAGAAGACTCTTGAGAGTCCCCTGGACTGCAAGGAGATCCAACCAGTCCATCCTAAAGGAAATCAGTCCTGGGTGTTCATTGAAAGGACTGATGTTGAAGCTGAAACTCCAATATTTTGGCCAACTGATGTGAAGAGCTGACTCATTGGAAAAGACCCTGATGCTAGGAGGGACTGGGGACAGGAGGAGAATGGGACAACAGAGGATAAGATGGCTGGATGGCATCACCGATTCGATGAACATGAGTTTGGGTAAACTCCAGGAGTTGGTGACGGACAGGGAGGCCGAGTGTGCTGCGGTTCATGGGGTCACAAAGAGTTGGACACATCTGAGCAACTGAACTGAACTTCTCATTATTGCTTATTTTGATATTATATTTGTTTGTGAATCTATTCCTACCTTTATGTTTGCCTTTCCTGGTAAACTTTCACATTTGTAATTGTGGCCTTTTCTTTTCCACCTAGAGAGGTTCATTTATGATTTGTTGTAACCCTGGTTTGATGGTGCTGAATTTGCTTGGCTTTTTGTTTATATGTAAAACTTCTGGTTTCTCCTCTGAATCTGAACAATGGACTCTTCTAATTTGTTACTGAAATACTATAATTGAATGGGAGTTCCTTGAAGGATGTTGGAGATACTAATTGATATACAGTTAATAACTTCTTGGGAGGACTAGAAAATATGGCGGCGGAATAGGACGGGGAGGACACTTTCTCCCTCACTACTTCATCAAAAGAACACTTCAGCACGGAATAAACTCCACAAAACAACTTCTGAAGGCTGGCAGAGGACATCAGGCATCCAGCAAAGCAGATTATTGGCTTCAAAACCAGGTAGGAATAAATATAAGGGACATTTCTCCTCTGAATCTGAACAATGGACTCTTCTAATTTGTTACTGAAATACTATAATTGAATGGGAGTTCCTTGAAGGATGTTGGAGATACTAATTGATATACAGTTAATAACTTCTTGGAGGGCGGGGGGAAGCAAAACCTCTCAAAGAATAAATAACTGTGTGATGGAGCAGTTATTGCAGGTTTTCTCCCTGCTTCTTCTTTCTCAGTTTAATGCTCACAGGTGATTATCTTTCGCTCACTCCTGGCTTTCAGGATTGAGAAGAGGATGAAGTTTCTGGAACAAGGGAGATTATTAGAATACGTGTATAAATCTCTGACTTTAAAAAAATCTCACTCATGTGTTTGGTTATCAGTGCATTATGTTCACACCAATACTAAATTGAGTGGTTTTGTCATGATGAAGAAAATGGACATGTAAAAAGTATTTTGGAAGAAAAAATAATGAGACTCATATGATTTCAATCTTCAGTGAAAATAACCAATTTATAGAATGATATATTTTTAACCTAGTTTACATCTCCTCTCATATGCAAATTCTCTTGAAAATTGTGTTTTATACTTTTATTAGCTACTATATATCTCAGCTATTATTGATTAAAAAAATCAGATCTAAACGTAAGACCAGAAACTATAAAACTCCTTGAGGAGAACATAGGCAAAACACTTTCGGACATATATCA
>SJYC01040208.1:0-17756 GCA_006408675.1 Madoqua kirkii | reverse complement strand
TGGGTTCTTTACCACTGGTTGTAAATTAACAAATGTGCAATTTATTGAATTCTTTCAATCTTGGCATTATGTTTAACTTGGATAGTCCACTGTCCTATACAGTCCTGGTTTGCCTTGATTTGGTCGTTTAAACAGGTAGATTACTGGAGAGACTATATCATGACAAAGGGCTATTTAAACTTACTCCTTGTATCTTATCTTAGGTGACATGTTTGCCCTTTTAGATATAGGTGGTAATACAACTTGGGAAGTGGAGAATGGGAGTGAATTAATCCTTGGCTCAGTAGGGAAAGCCTGCAGATAACTTCAAATTTCCATTTCAATTAAAAATGTTTTTAAAGCACTTTTATCTTTAGAATGCTATTCTGGATTTATTTATAACAAAGCCGGTATTTTGTGTCATTCACCATACAAAGACAAAACAGGTCTTAATAAGGGTATATACAGTACTATGGATTTTCAGGTTGTAATTTAAGACACTGTTGCCAAAGTCACATTGTGGATTTTAAAACTCACAGTAAACTCAGAAAAGGTTGCCAGAAAAAAATGTTATCTATAAAATTAGTATTATAGCATTATTGTATACTAGTATTATTGAATGTAGTGATGTAATAAATTTGACTATCATGGGAGCCACTATTTATAGATATCATATCAAAATATAATTGACTTATCTTTTGGTCTAGGATGTATTTATAATCTCCTGAACCCAAGAATGCATTATTTACTGAGAATTTGCAGTACCATCTCTGAATTAGATGTGTTTGCCTTCATGGCCAGCATCGTTCATTTACCTGAAGTGAATAGTTTTTTGTGGTCATTATGTAGTTGGTAAATCATGTCTGACTCTTTAACTCTTTATGACCCCAGGGACTGCAGCCTGCCAGGCTCCTCTGTCCTGCCCTGTCTCCTGGAGCTTGCTCAGACTCATGTCCATTGAACTGGTGATGCCATCCAACCATCTCACCCTCTGTCGTCTCGTCTCCTTCTCATTTTGCCTTCAGTCTTTCCCAGCTTCAGGGTCTTTTCCAGTGAGTCACATCTTCGCATCAGGTGGCCAGAGTATTAGAGCTTCAGCTTCAGCATCAGTCCTTCCAATGAGTATTCAGGACTGATTCCCTGTAGGACTGACTGGTTGGATTTCCTTGTAGTCCAAGGGACTCTCAAGAGTCTTCTCCAGCACCACTGTTGGAAAGCATCAGTTCCCCAGTGTTGAGCCGCCTTTATGGCCCAGCTCTCACATGCGTACATGACTACAGGAAATTGTTTGGCAATAAGAAGGAGTGAAGTTTGGAAAAAGGGAGGGAAGTGCCCATACGTGGCGTCACACGGATAAACCTGCGAGCGCTACGCCAGGCGTACCACGTGGGTCACGGCGAACCTTGTGTGACTCTAATCGTACGAAGTGCCGAAGGCGGGCGACGCTGCTGGGCTGGCACGCGGGTCAGTACTTGCCTGAGAATAAGGGTCACAAGCAGATGGAAGCAACAGCTCAGGAGCTGGCTTTCTTCTGGGGTTGATGGGGCTATTTTAAAATCATTGTGATGCTGGGGTGAGCACGTCTGTGAGCACATTCTAGAGCAGAATAGGGAACGTGCACATTAGGTGGGTGAGCTAGCTTGTATGTGAATTACATTTAAGTGATGCTGTACAGACCGCATGTAGAACCTCTAAAATAAAACCCAGTTTTGACCTGTCTTGCTTAAATCAAAAGGAAGAAAAAATATCCTCTCAATATTTTCTTTTTTCAAAGCTATAGGAGTTTTGACTGCCTTTAATCATCAACTGGCAGGAGACTGGAAGCCGGCGCGCCGAGCCGGCAGGCCCACGCCGCCAAGCCGGCACGCCCACGCCGCCGAGCCGGCAGGCCCAGCCGGCACGCCCATGCCGCAGAGGCGGCACGCCCAGCGGGCAGGCCCAGCCCGCACGCCCAGCTCGGTGAGCGCCGGCGGCTGCGAGCAGTGCACTGAGCGTGGCCGAGAGGAGCTGCACCACGTCCGAGGTCAGGGGCGGTGGCCTAGAGTGCTAGGCTGCGACGGCGCAGGAACCGCTGAGCGGAGCTACCCTGCGTCCGAGGTCAGGGGCGGCTGCCGGGAGGAGCAACCCGTGGAGCGGTGGCTGCGCAGGAGGGCCGAGAGGAGCTAGCCCACGCTGAAGGTCAGGAACGGCGGCGGTGAGGAGATACCCTCGTCCACGGTAAGGAGCAGCAGCTGTGCTTTGCTGGAGCAGCCGTGAAGAGATACCCCACACCCAAGGTAAGAGAACCCAAGAGAGATGGTAGGTGTTGCAAGAGGGCATCAGAGGGCAGACACACTGAAACTATACTCACAGAAAACTAGTCAATCTAATCACACTGGGACCACGGCCTTGTCTAATTAAGTGAAACCAAGCCATGCCTGCGGGGCAACCCAAGACAGGCGGGTCATGGTGGAGAGGGCTGACAGAATGTGGTCCACTGGAGAAGGGAATGGCAAGCCGCTTCAGTATTCTTGCCTTGAGAACCCCATGAACATTATGAAAAGGCAGAATGATAGGATACCAAAAGAGGAACTCCCCAGGTCAGTAGGTGCCCAATATGCTACTGGAGATCAGTGGAGAAAGAGAAATAACTCTAGAAAGAATGAAGGAATGGAGCCAAAACAAAAATATTACCCAGTTGTGGATGTGACTGGTGATAGAAGCAAGGTCCGATGCTGTAAAGAGCAATATTGCATAGGAACCTGGAATGTCAGGTCCATGAATCAAGGCAGATTGAAAGTCATCAAACAGGAGATGGCAAGGGTGAAAGTTGACATTCTAGGAATCAGCAAACTAAAATGGACTGGTGTGCGTGAATTTAACTCAGATGACCATTATATCTACAACTGCGGGCAGGAATCCCTCAGAAGAAATGGAGTAGCCATCATAGTCAACAAGAGTCCAAAATGCAGTACTTGGATGCAATCTCAAAAACGACTGTTCGTTTCCAAGGCAAACAATTCAGTATCAGAGTTATCCAAGTCTGTGCCCCGACTAGTGACGCTGAAGAAGCTGAACGGCTGTATGAAGACCTACAAGACCTTTTAGAGCTAACACCCGAAAAAGATGTCCATTTCATGATAGGGGACTGGAATGCTAAAGTAGGAATTCAAGAAACGCTTGGAGTAACAGGCAAATTTGGCCTTGGAAATGCAGAATGAAGCAGGGCAAAGACTAATAGAGTTTTGCCAAGAAAATGCAGTGGTCATAACAAACACCCTCTTCCAACAACACAAGAGAAGACTCTACGCATGGACATCACCAGATGGTCAACCCCGAAATCAGATTGATTATATTCTGTGCAGCCAAAGATGGAGAAGCTCTATACAGTCAACAAAAACAAGACCAGGAGCTGACTGTGGCTCAGATCATGAACTCCTTATTGCCAAATTCAGACATAAATTGAAGAAAGTAGGGAAAACCGCTAGACCATTCAGGTATGACCTACATCAAATCCCTTATGATTATACAGTGGAGGTGAGAAATAGATTTAAGGGCCTAGATCTGATAGATAGAGTGCCTGATGAACTATGGAATGAAGTTTGTACAGGAGACAGGGATCAAGACCATCCCCATGAAAAACAAATGCAAAAAAGCAAAATGGCTGTCTGGAGAGACCTTACAAATAGCTGTGAAAAGAAGAGAGATGAAAAGCAAAGGAGAAAAGGAAAGATATAAGCATCTGAATGCAGAGTTCCAGAGAATAGCAAGAGATAATAAAGCCTTCTTCAGCAATCAGTGCAAAATAATAGAAAAGGCAGAGGAACCAGAGATCAAATTGCCAACATCCGCTGGATCATTGAAAATGCAAGAGAGTTCCAGAAAAACATCTATTTCTGCTTTATTGACTATGCCAAAGCCTTTGACTGTGTGGATCACAAGAAACTGGAAAATTCTTCAAGAGATGGGAATATCAGACCACCTAACCTGCCTCTTGAGAAATCTGTATGCAGGTCAGGAAACAACAGTTAGAACTGGACTTAGAACAACAGACTGGTTCCAAATAGAAAAAGGAATTTGTCAAGGCTGTATACTGTCACCCTGCTTATTTAACTTCTATGCAGAGTACATCATGAGAAACGCTGGGCTGGAAGAAACACAAGCTAGAATCAAGATTGCCGGGAGAAATATCAATCACCTCAGATATGCAGATGACACCACCCGTATGGCAAAAAGTGAAGAGGAACTAAAAAGCCTCTTGATGAAAGTGAAAGAGGAAAGCTAAAAAGTTGGCTTAAAGCTCAGCATTCAGAAAATGAAGATCATGGCATCTGGTCCCATCAGTTCATGGGAAATAGATGGGGAAACAATGGAAACAGTGTCAGACTTTATTTTGGGGGGCTCCAAAATCACTGCAGATGGTGATTGCGGCCATGAAATTAAAAGACGCTTACTCCTGGGAAGAAAAGTTATGACCAACCTAGATAGTATATTCAAAAGCAGAGACATTACTTTGGCAACTAAGGTCCATCTAGTCAAGGATATGGTTTTTCCTGTGGTCATGTATGGATGTGAGAGTTGGACTGTGAAGAAGGCTGATCGCCAAAGGATTGATGCTTTTGAACTGAGGTGTTGGAGAAGACTCTTGAGAGTCCCTTGGACTGCAAGGAGATCCAACCAGTCCATTCTGAAGGAGATCAGCCCTGGGATTTCTTTGGAAGGAATGATGCTAAAGCTGAAACTCCAGTACTTTGGCCACCTGATGCGAAGAGTTGACTCATTGGAAAAGATTCTGATTTAGGGAGGGATTGGGAGCAGGAGGAGAAGGGGACGACCGAGGATGAGATGGCTGGATGGCATCTCCGACTCGATGGACATGAATCTGAGTGAACTCCGGGAGATGGTAATGAACAGGGAGGTCTGGCGTGCTGCAGTTCATGGGGTCGCACAGAGTGGGAGACTACTGAGCGAGTGAACTGAACTGAATGATCAACCAGTCGGAGAGAAATTTCTGTGAGAGTAGAAATAACAGCCTAGTTGAAAAGGAACAGAGAGAGAAACTGGATGAAAAGTCCACGTTTTAAGTAGAACAGACTTATCTGTTCTCAGATAAGTAGAACAGAGGGCTGCGTTCCGACACTGCCCGCAAGCGCGGAGATGAGTGTCCGGGTGCCTGCCAGGCGGCAGCGCCGCGTAGCAGCTTGTTCCGGCGGCGCACCGCGCTGCCTCTCCTGCTGGGCGTGCGGTGAGGACTGCTAGTCCTGGTCCTCCGTGCCCACGTAATAAGCGTGCTACTGCCGTGTGTGTGTTTCTTAAAAGCGGGCTGTGTGTGTTTATGACTTGCGGCTCTGCTGGGTCCCCGCTGCTGTGCCAGCCCTCCTGGGGTTGCAGAGGCGGGCTCCTCTCCGGCCGCCCTGCGCGGCCTTCTCGAGGCGGTGGCTGCGTCTCTTGCGGAGCGTGGGCTGCGGGGCTCGAGGGCCTCCGTGGCGGGGGCCGTGGGCTCAGAGCACACGCCCGGGGGCTGTGGGGCTTCGTCGCTCTGAGGAGTGTGGGGTCTTCCCGGACCAGGGATGGAGCCCGTGTCTCCCGCATTGGCAGGTGGATTCTTTACCACTGAGCCGCCAGGGACGCCCTGATTGTTTGTCTTTATTGACAGACACATACTTAACCTACAGGAAAATGTACATACCTTAAACGCTTAGTTTGATTTCACCTGGGAAGTCCCCGGAAAATACATATATATATTCATGTAAAACAAGACGCAGACCGTCGCCCCAGAGTCTCCTCCTGCTCTTTCCCAGTCAGTCCCTCATCCCTGCCCCTTTCTAAATTCTGTCGTTATTTGTGAATTCTGTCTTTGCTTGAGCCTCATGTAAATTGTCACTCAGTGTGTATATATCTTGTGTCTGGCCTTTCTAACTCAGCTTAATGCTTTTGGTATTAATCCACGTTGTCTTCTGTGTCAACAGCTCAATCCTTTTCATCACCGAGGAGTGTCTCATGGTATGAATATAATAGTTTACTTAGCTATTCTCCTACTTACCTAGGTCCATATGCTTTCTGTCCTTTATTGTGCCCATCTTTGCATGAAATGTTCCCTTAGTATCTCTAATTTTCTTGAAGAGATCTCGTCTTTTCCATTCTGTTGTTTTCCTCTATTTCTTTGCCTTGATCACTGAGGAAGGCTTTCTTATCTCTCCTTGCTATTCTTTGGAACTCTGCATTCAAATGGGTCTGTCTTTCCTTTTCTCCTTTGCTTTTCACTTCTGTTCTTTTCACAGCTATTTGAAAAGCCTCCTCGGACAGCCATTTTGCTTTCTTGCATTTTTTTTTCTTGGGAGTGGTCTTGATCCCTGTCTCCTGTACAATGTCATGAACCTTTGTCCATAGTTCCTCAGGCACTCTATCAGATCTAATCCCTTAAATCTATTTCTCACTTCCACTGTATAATCATAAGGGATTTGTTTTAGGTCATACCTGAATGGTCTAGTGATTTCTCCTACTTTCTTCAATTTAAGTGTGAATTTGGCAATAAGGAGTTCATGATCTGAGCCACAGTCAGCTCCCAGTCTTGTTTTTGTTGACTGTATAGAGTGTCTCCATCTTTGGCTGCAAAGAATATAATTAATCTGATTTCAGTGTTGACCATCTGGTGAGGTCCATGTGTAGAATCTTCTCTTTGTGTTGTGAGTCTAGTGAGTATGAAATAGCATCTCATTGTGATTTTAATTTGCATTTCCATATTAACTACTGAGGGCGAGTTTCTTGTCATATGCTAACTGGATTTTTGGAGATAGAGTCTGTTCAAGTGTTTTGAGTTTGGGGGGTTGTTTGAGACTTCAGCATCTTGCTGGCCAGTTTGCAGCCTTCTTAGTTACTTCCCAGAGACCAAAATGGCCTTGGCATGTGGCTTTTGAAGCCTGATGTCTTGCCTATTCTGCGTCTCCACGATTCATGAACTCAGAGTATGAAATTGAAGATGCACATGGACCACAATAAATCCCTGAGGCATAAAGGGTGTTGTAACATTGGGTGTAAAGTCTTTGTCTAGACTTTTGCTGCTGTCTGTTGGCTGGAGTTTCCCGGCTACAGTGCCCAGTGTCTGCAGGATACCAGGCGGTCTCACCTGCCCAGTGCCCAGTGTCTGCAGGATCCTGGTTACAGTGCCCAGTGTCTACAGGATACCAGGCGGTCTCACCTGCCCAGTGCCCAGTGTCTGCAGGATACCAGGCAGTCTCACCTGCCCAGTGCCCAGTGTCTGCAGGATACCAGACGGTCTCACCTGCTGTTTCTTCTCCCCAGTGTCCAACAAGCACCCGTTTGTGGACAGCAATCTTCTCTACCAGTTCAGAATGAACTTCCGGCGGAGGCGAAGGCTGATGGAGCTGCTCAGTGAGACGTCCCCGTCCTCCCAGGAGACGCACGACAGCCCCTTCTGCCTGCGGAAGCAGGGCCACGACAGCCGGAAGTCAGGCAGCTTCATGTCAGGTGCGCGCATCCCCCTCGCACGTGTGTGGCTGTTGGGGGTAACACAGTCACAACTCACCTTTGTGAATTCTGTTCTCAAGAAACTACTTATTTGTAACTAAAAAAATTATATATTTATTTATTTTGCGCCTCCCCCAAAGAAAACATACCCACACACCACCAAATTGTTCCTGGGTAATCAGCTTCAATGCTGTGAAGTCTGTTTTATGTATTTAAATTACAAAAGACCACTCCAGCCCTCATTCATACCTTATTTACTTTTCATTTGCAGACAATTCTGGGTCTCCTGTATTTCAGGCAGATTCTTTCCTGCCTGAGAAGCAATCCTTACATATCATTAACTATCCAGTTCTCTAAGTCCAGCACTGAAAACCTATATAAGGATGAATAAGACTTTTGAGGGTTATACAGCCACAAGGAAACTGATTATCAGTGTATCACACAGAGCAAGTTAAACCTGTGAAAGGCAGACAGAGGAGCTCAGAAAGCACAGTATCCTGGGGCGTTATGTGTAAGTTCAGACAGTCTCATATTGACAGTTAACCCGGGCAGAAATGATGACTGACGTTCACAACAATAACCCCATTTGAACAAACTAAACTGAACAAAATAACCTCATTCGCTCAGAGAAGGCTCTCGACGCGTCATTCCGTGTGAGAGGATGGCGCGCCTCCTGGGCTATCTTCCGCTCCTCTGGAAACTCCCGCTGACTCAGGAGACTGGTCAGCCGAAGGCTTGGAGCCTAAGGCCTCAGGCTTCAGCTGAAACCCGAGCAAAAGGGACACGTGTATTGGTCACAAACAGGAGGCGACAGTGAGAACTTGAGCTGGAGATCCTGGGAGCAGCCTGCACCTGGCAGGGGGCAAGCGTGGCTGCAGAGACTCTCTCACTGAATCCTCAGTTATTCTGCCGGAGACTTCTTATCCCAGCTTACGGGGGAGAAACGCAGTCTCAGAGCGGGGGAGTGGCTTCGGCAGGCTCCCACCGCTAGGAGGTGGTGGGCGGAGCTAGGTCTGGCAGGAATTCGGTCCTGACCCAGCGCTCCTCTCCAGCCTTCCACATCCCAGCTTCCTCAGACAGGCTGGGAAGGGGCAGAGAAGGAAGGAAGGGCCGGGCCAGGAGAGGAAACCCTAGCTGAGGGTAGGGGCCCGAGCCTGTGCTTGGATGCCCTCCTGCCCCTGTGCTTGGATGCCCTACCGCCGTGTGCCCCTAAGGCGGCAGCCTCCTGCAAACGCACCACACCCTCCCTGTTCTTCACTGAGTCCCAGAGACCTCAGCAGTAAAGATACAGTAACCGTGGAGGCCAGCGTGGCTATTTGGCCCCGCGCCCAGCCCTCTCCGCCGTCCTTTCCCTGCATCCTACGCCCTGCGCTCCATCCCCTGATGAGAGCCAGCCGGCTCTGCAGAGGGAAAAGCGAGGTCAGATCACGGAAGCGGCTGCTTCAGTACCGCTCGCCCTCCAAGCCTGAGGTCATGCTCTGCGTTTTAATCTCCTGGGGCGCGGGGTGATGAGTGGCTTACTCTTCAGTCAGGAGGCGCTTACTGTCGCCGTTGGTTCACTGAGTGTCTTGCGGGCTCTTGATTTACAGCCTCTCAGGGGTGCTTGGCATGAGCTCCGTGGTTCTTAAGATGGTATTTCATGAAGCCGAGCGCTTTCCCCTGTATAACCACGCCTGCGCCTATCCCCCTGGAGAGCATTATTCCCGCTTTACAGCTGGGGAAACTGAGGCTTACAAAACCCGAGGGACTAGGCCCAGCTCCTGCTGCCCATAGGTGGCGAGCTGCCGCTCACACCCTTGGTTCTCCGATGCCAAGGCCAGGGGCCTCGATTCTGGCAGTGGAGGCTGCCCCACGACCCCGGCAGCTGCAGGCGGCCTGTTCTCAAGACCCGAGCTCACTGCTGCCCTGATCGCGCGTGTCCCTGGGGACCCGGCCCACCGCCGTGGGTGACCGCGCGTGACCCGGGGACCCAGGCCTCCCCTCGAGCGGGAACCCAGCCCAGCACCGTGCATGACGGCACGTGTTCCGGGGACAGAGCCCACGGCCGTGACCGCGTGTCCCGGGCCCAGCCCACGGCCGTGACCACGTGTCCTCACCCGCAGTCAGCCCCAGCAAGGAGATCAAGGCCGCGTCGGCCGCGCGGAGGAGCAGCGTGAGCGGCGGCGGCGGCAGCGGCTACTTCAGCAGCAGCCCCGGCCTCTCCCACAGCCCGCCGGTGCTCTGCAACCCCAAGTCCGGTGAGTGGCGGCCGCGCCGTCGGCCCGAGGCTGTGGGGACGCGGGCGCGGGCTTCGTTCAGCGGATTCCCTCATTAAGCGGAGGCAGGCGGACGAACCGGGTGATCTCCGTGCGTGCTGCGACTTGGGGGCGCCTCCTCTTGGGCGGGGGCGGCGCAGGAGCAGTGTGAGCGGCGGCGGCGGCAGCGGCTACTTCAGCAGCAGCCCCGGCCTCTCCCACAGCCCGCCGGTGCTCTGCAACCCCAAGTCCGGTGAGTGGCGGCCGCGCCGTCGGCCCGAGGCTGTGGGGACGCGCGCGCGGGCTTCGTTCAGCGGATTCCCTCATTAAGCGGAGGCGGACGAACCGGGTGATCTCCGTGCGTGCTGCGACTTGGGGGCGCCTCCTCTTGGGCGGGGGCGGCGCTGGTGGTACAGAACCCCAGCCAGCGCGGGAGGGGTAAGGGGTACGGGCTCGCCCCCTGGGTGGGGAAGATCCCGCCCCAGTGAGGCTGCCTGGAGAATCCCTCGGGCAGAGGGCCCGGCGGCTGCAGCCCGGGCGGGCGCAGACTTGGACACTGGGCGCTGGGCACGCAGGCAGGCGCCCTGGGGGGGAAGGGAGGGCGCAGGTTTGCAGACGGACTGGGCTGCAGCGCGCCCCGCGGAGGCTGCGGCTGACCCCAGGTGGCGCTCTGGAGTCGGGGGCCTTGGAGAGGGGTCCCTTCTTGGGGGAGGTGGCCAGGCCATTAGACCCTCACGCTGACTGGCCGTGGGATGCTGGCCGCCCCTCGAAACAGGGCACGGCCTGGGGAAGTCGGCTCTCTTTGCCGACAGGGTTCCCAGGACAGCTGCGAACCCAGCCGTCTGAGGGCCTCCGGGCCAGCAGCCCCAGCTCCGGGGCCAGCCGCTGGTCTCTGCGGTGGGTCTGAGCGCCGCACAGCAGGGGAGGTGCCGCTGCCTGTGGTAACTGATGCTTGGATTTGCTGGGTCTCTGCACCCCCAAGGGAGAAGCGTGGAGCTCTGCAACCCAGCTATCCCTGCAGAGGACTCTCCGTGCCTCGCGGTTTCAAACTCTACTCTTCAACCTCCATAGACTTTATGTTCCAGCAAAAACAAAAACAAAAACAAAAACAACAGCCTAGGCACACAGATGGGTAATGAACTTGAGCTCAGATCGAGTCACCTCAGCCCACAGGCGCCTGGACCCAGGGATACCACTGCCGTCCCCAGAGTGGACTGTGGGCCGCTGGGGCCAGCGTGGCCTGAGGACACCTTCCACCCCCTGTGTAGTGCCCCGGCCCCCCTGCGTTCAGTGCGTCACCTTCAGGGAGGTCATTCCTTGGGCGACTAGAATGTTGCGTTGTTACCTCTTTCTCCTTACCCCCTTGGCCCAAAGAGGAAATTTCACTGACGTGCAGACAGAAATGGAGAAGGCACTGGCACCCCACTCCAGTACTCTAGCCTGGGAAATCCCATGGATGGTGGGCTGCAGTCCATGGGGTCGCAAAGAGTCAGACATGACTGAGCGACTTCACTTTCCCTTTTCACTTTCATACATTGGCGAAGGAAATGGCACCCCACTCCAGTGTTCTTGCCTGGAGAATCCCAGGAACGGGGTAGCCTGGTGGGCTGCTATCTGTGGGGTCGCACAGGGTCGGACACGACTGAAGTGACTTAGCAGCAGCAGCAGCAGCAGAGACAGAAACGGAAGGTTGGGTGTCTAAGGACCAGAACTGTCAGGACTGCACGGGTAAATCCTCCCTCTGCATTCTGACGAGCTCCTCTTTCAACTCTTTAGTGGATTCCCAAGACGGAGGGAGCTCACCTGTGGTTTTCTTTCCCTCAAGTAGGTAAGCAGGCTTCATGGTAAGGCATTTAAAGTTAATCATTAGTTATCCATCCGCATATATTTTTAATACTATATGTGAATACCTCAATCCAGATTAAGTGCTATAAAAGTAATATAATCAGTATCCTTGTGATGAGTAAATAAGTTCTCAAGGGTATGAGAAGAGAAAGCTAGAAATGACTCCCTAGGTTTCAGAGTTTGTGCACATTGTAACATGGGAAAGAGTATTCAGTGGGCAGCACTGTTGCCAAGTGTTACAATGTAGTGTGACTCAAAGTCCCGACTGCACCTGTCAGGGTGTCTGATGTCACCTGATACCTGTCAGAATGGCTGACGTTGGAAAGAACTCACATGACGGATGCTAGTGAGGGTAGAGGACAGGGGGCCGCCATGCACGGTTGGCAGGAGTGTAGACGGGTGCAGCCAGTGTGGGAGGCAGTATGGTGATCCCTGAAAGAAAGAGAGGTGGACCCACCCTGTGATCCCGCAGCCTCGCTTCTGAGGGCTTGTCTATAGGGGAGGAGAACGCGCGTTTGAGATTGTATTTGCACCCGCATGTTTATCGCAGCATTGCTTGCAATAGCCTAGACACGGAAGCAGCCTGGGTGCCGGTCGGGATGGATGGATGAAGGAAATGTGGCGTGTCACGCACGCGCACACGCGGTGGCACGCTCTTCAGTGATGGCAGTGAAGGGGCGCCTGCTCTGGGCAGGGAAGGGGCGAGCCTTGAGCTCCACATGCCAAGCGAAGTGCCAGATGAGCAGCGACAGACGCCCGCCGACCGCACGTGTGTGTGGAGCCGGACAGAACCTCACACGCACAGAGAGCAAGCTGGCGCTGCCCACAGGGCCTGCTCAGTGGGGGCGCAAGGGGTCAGAGGGCACAGGTCTCCAGCTTCTCGGCGCGGCCCGGGGAATGCAGTGTCCCGCGTGGCTGCAGTTAGTAACGCTGCGTTGTGTGTTTGAACATTGCTAAAAGCAGCCCTTTGTTTCAGTATTTTTATCTGTTTGGGTGCCGGGTCTCAGCACGAGGGGCCCTTGGCGGCAGGAGGTGGGATCTGGCTCCTGAACCCCTGCTTTGGGAGCTGAGGGTCCCAGCCACTGAACCCCCAGGGAAGTCCCCAGGGTATATCTGAGAAGCTCTCATTTCAAGAAGAAAAGGCTTGTAGCTGCATGAGGTGATGACCTAAACTGGATCAGGTGATCATTTTATCGTACATACATCATTCTGTTGTAACGCGAAACAGATCTAGTGTGTAGATTATATCTCAGTATAAGTAGGCTGTGTGATAGGATGTGGGGGCTGTCGGCAGATAACACAGTGCCATGTGATTCGACATCCGCCCCCATGAGCCACAGAAGGGATCTGAGGGCTGAGAGTGTGGAGGGCCTGACTGACGGGGAGTAAAAAGGCCGCAGGTCCAACCACGGGCCGTCCTCTCACCTCCTGGCCCTTTGCCGAGAGCTGCTGTCTTGATCTCACCCGTCTTGCTCTGTAGGGGAGACGGCAAACCTATGTCCTCCGCTACGAGCTTTCTGAAAGCAGCAGGGAGCATCCCCGTGGCCCGGCAGGTCAGCAGGAAGCTCCCCGCTGCCCTCAGCTGAGAGCGAGCAGGGAGGGCCCCGCCCGAGGCTCCGGGTCTCGCTGCCTCTGGTCCTCCACTGCCCCCTGGCTGGGCCTGGCCTCCAGCCCCTGAAGGCCTCTGCAGAGGGGATGGAGGCTGCCTCACCGTGGTGAGCTCCCGGCCCACCTCTCCAGTTTCTCCACACTCAGGCTCATGGTGTCTGTAACTGAGACCACCGGCTGCCCTGGGCTCCGCGGCAGCCTCTGCTCCGGTTCTGCGTGAGCCACAGGCCGACGGGGCTCATCTCGCTGGGATTTTAGGCTGCAGGTCAGGAAGGCACCGCGGTCTTTGCCGTCTGCTGGGCCCCAGCGATCTGATGGTCCAGGTGTCCTGGGGGGCACACGCAGCCGTTCTGGGCCTTCCGCACCCTTTCTCCTGAGGGTGGGCAGTGCCATCAGCGCTTGAGTTTAAATCTTGGTTCCATTTGACTCTGAAGCCTTGGACACAAGCTCCTTAACTTTTCTCAGCTTCTGTTTCCTCCCTAGCAGAATAGGATGAAATGACCCATTAGTTCTTGTGATGATGAAACAAAGAGAATATATAAAGGGCATCCAAGCCAGCATGGTTAAGGATGTAGAAAAGCTCCCCAGTGTCAGGGCTCAGGACCAAAGGCAGCCTGGGGCTTTAGCGAGCATGTCGAACTTTAACAGGCGACTCTAAGGAGCTCTAGTGAACGGGATGTGTACAGTATGATGGGGGTGGGGAGCTCTGGTGGACAGGGTGTGTACAGTATGATGGGGCGGGGGCCGTGGCATTAGCTCTGGAAACACAGTACGAAGTCTACCAGGGCCAGAGCTCCTCTTCCTTTTGACGTGTTGAATGCCTTGTTGTTGTTACTTAGTCACTGAGTCCTGTCCGGCTCCTTTGCAGCCCTGTGGACTGTAGCCCACCTGGCTCCTCCGTCCATGGAATTTTCCAGGCAAGAATACTGGACTGGGTAGCCCCTTCCTTGTACAGGGGATCTTCCTGACCCATGGACTGAACCCGAGTCTCCTGTATTGCAGGAGGATTCTGCCCATCTGGGAGGCATTGAATGCCTCAGTTCAGTTCAGTCGCTCAGTCGTGTCTGACTCTGCAACCCCGTGGACTGCAGCACGCCAGGCCTCCCTGTGTATCACCAACTGCCAGAGTCCACTCACACTCACGTCCACTGAGTCAGTGATGCCATCCAGCCATCTCATCCCCTGTTGTCCCCTCTCCTCCTCCCTTTCTCTTCTCCAGGGGATCTTCCCAACCCAGGGGTTGAACCCAGGTTTCCCACATTGCAAGCAGATTCCTTACCAGCTGAGCCACAAGGGAAGCCTGTTGAATGCCTATCTGGGCTTGAAAGAAAGCCATTCAAGAACTCCCCTGGCCCTCCTGCCTCCCCTCCCCCTGCTCCATCTCTGCTGCCTGTAAGTTAGGTTTAGGGCGGTTTCCCTTCGCTAATGTTTTCTGGCTCTGTTTGGCGAGAGTTGTACACTGGGAGGCAGGGATCTCTGCCCCTTTGGGTCACTGATGTCGCAGATGGAGGCATTCAGGAAGTTTCTGCTGAAAGACTGGACAGAGAGCTCAGAGGACTTGTGCCTTGACCCTGCGTCTGCCTTACAGTGCTGAAGAGGCCCGTCACTTCTGAGGAACTCTTGGCTCCCGGCGCTCCATATGTGAGGAAGACGCTCACGGTAGGCCCACCGTTTGGATTTCTTCCCGTGCTGCGCCATTGCCTGGAGCCTGTGAGTGTGGCGGCCTGTCCATGTCGAGTTTAGGATGGACTTGGAAAGGTTGTCCCAGTTCCCCTTGGGTTTTGAGCATCATTATGACAGTGTGAGTTTCTTGACGCTTTGGCAATAAAATGCATCAGGACTTGACACAATTTATTATTAATCCAGAATTTCAAATTCCTTTTGATGTTTCCCTAAAAAAATTCATTACGTACCTATTCTAGTATAATGACAGATGTAAAGGCAGGTGGCAGCACGAAGAATGCCAGCAACCCCTTTCTGCTTCCAATTGATCATAAACATCATTTAAAACATGTTGTTGTTTAGTTGCTAAGTCATGTCCAACTCTCTGTGACCCCATGGACTGTAGCCCACCAGGCTCCTCTGTCCATGGGATTCTCCAAGCAAGATCGCCTGGAGTGGGTTGCCATTTCCTTCTCCAGGGGGTTTTCCCAACCCTGGGATCCAGCCCGTGTCTCCTGCCCTGCAGGCAAATTCTTCACCACGGAGCTTCCCAGGAAGCCCTGTTCCCGACACGAGGGGCCTTCAGGTAGAGGAAGAAGGTGGTTCTGTGATGACCAGTGGCGCTTTTGACGCTATTTCAGGGCCTTGAGTTGCAGAAGGACCCCATTTGTATGTCCTGTGTATCTGTGACCACCTGCCCCCTCTTGGAGGGTCTTTAGCCTTCCTTCTTCTAAGACCCCCTGGTTTTCTTCAAACAGAACCCAAGGACTCCGTTTCTCGTTTGTTTGTTTTTTAAAGAATTTTGAAACGTGAACCATTTTTAAAGCCTTTATTGAATTTGTTCCAGGATTGCGTCTGTTGTATGTTTTAGTTTTCTGTCCGTGAGTCATGTGGGGGCTTAGCTTCCCGACCAGGGATCGGGCCCACAGCCCTGCATTGGAAGGTGGGGTCTTAGCCTCTGGACCCCCAGGGATCGAAATCGCACCCCTGCATTGGAAGGTGGGGTCTTAGCCTCTGGACCTCCAGGGATCAAGCCCACAGCCCTGCATTGGAAGGTGGAGTCTTAGCTTCCCGACCAGGGACTGAGCCCACAGCCCCCCATTGGAAAGTGAGGTCTTAGCTTCCCGACCAGGGATCGGGCCCACAGCCCTCCGCATTGGAAGGTGAGGTCTCAGCCTCTGGACCCCCAGGGACGCCCCCATGCCCCCTGCTGACCTCACCTCCCCCACTCCGCCCACCACCTCTTGGCTCCTCACATCTGTATCAGTGGCTTCTTTAAAACACTTCTCATGCTGTCTTCAGCCTTCTGATGTTTGCTTTGATACCTCAAGGTGGGGAAAGCTTTCCACACCGTCCGTGCTGCAAACATTCGTCAAGGACTGGAGCACATCCTGAGCAGCAAGGAATTAAAGCCGGTTGGGTCCATTCATAGCCAGCCAGTATGGAAACAGCACTGGCAACATGTCCATATCCAAGGAAAAGGCAAACTACATTTGGAAGTGAAATCACGTATGAAGAACTCACAGCGCCAAACCCTAAAGCCAGCTAAGGACCTGATAAAGAACTTCCCAGGTCTGCCCTGCTGGTCCAGTGGCTAAGAACCCACCTTCCACTGCTGGGGGTGCAGGCTGGTCCCTGGTGTCTGAGAAGATGCCACATGCCATGCGGCAGCTAAGCCGGTGCACCCCAGTCACTGAATCCCCGGCGCCCTGGGGCCACGCTCCACAACCAAGAAGCCACGGAAATGAGAAGCCCGCGCTCTGCACCTGGAGAGCAGCGCCTGCGTGCAGCAGCTGGCACAGCCCCACCAGGAGCCAGGAAAGAGCTTCCCAGGCAAGGACAGCCGAGTGCACGGGTGCTAAGCCTGCCCTGGAAGTCTTCGGGAATGGCCAGAAAAAGGCCATCCGCTTCTCTGCTTTTCCTCCGTCTCTGACATTCAAGAGACAGTGGAGTGTTTTTTTAGGTATAAATTCTCTTTGGTTTTAAACATCAGTGCCAGCATTGCTAGTGATTGATGGTGAATGGCCGCCGTCTGTACTTTGGCTGGGGTGTGTGCTAGAGACGTGTCTGGGAGCCGGCCAGCAAATGTAACTGCCCATTCTAATCACAATTCTGCCGGGAAAAGGCTCTCTCCAGTTTCAAACAACTTTTGGACCAGAGTTGACTTGAGAATTAAGAACTTTGTGTCCTTTTTCACTGTCTTTTCTTGGTACATTAAATTGTGTTTCAAGAAAGCCAAGACTCTTCATGTTTCTCCTCAGTAATTGAAGTGACTAGTTTAGAAGTCAGTGAGGTAGCAAGATCATGAGGAACGTATCCTTTGGAAGCACAAGGGAAACTGGACACCGAGGGAAATTTCAACCGTGTTTTTCAGCTCATCTAAACTTTCCGTTGGCGTCTGATGGTGAACTGCAGCACAGCCCGAGGAAGCAGCCATCTGCTGGGCGTTTATGGAGCAGGGAGTGCCCAGAAGCACCTTCTTTCCGCCCGGCAGGCGCTTCTGGGCCACAGCTTCTGCGTAAACATGGACGTGCGAGCCTGTGTCTGCGGTGGAAGCAGGCAGCCGCGTCCCGCCGGCGCGGAGAGAGCCGGAGGAGGCCTTCTCTCCTGGAGGCTGGGCACCAGGGCCGTCTGCGGGTTGCTGACTGTGGTTTTCTTCCCTAGATCGTCGGGGACGCGGTCGGCTGGGGCTTCGTGGTGCGTGGAAGCAAGCCGTGCCACATCCAGGCCGTGGACCCCAGCGGCCCGGCTGCGGCGGCGGGGCTGAAGGTACGGATGCTGCGCGCGCGCCTCGCGCCCCACGCTCGTCCGTCCTGCCTCTGCCTCTGCCCGCATGCCCGCGCCCCCGCGCCCCCGCGCCCCCTCTTCTCGCCCGTCCTGCCTCTGCCCGCGCCCCCGCGCACCTCTGCGCCTCCTCGCCCCCGCGCCTCGTCCATCCTGCCTGTGCCCCCGCGCCCCCTC
>SJYC01040207.1:0-12608 GCA_006408675.1 Madoqua kirkii | reverse complement strand
CCTCTCCAGCATTTATTGCTTGTAGACTTTTGGATCGCAGCCATTCTGACTGGTGTGAAGTGGTACCTCATTGTGGTCTTGATTTGCATTTCTCTGATAGTGAGTGATGGTGAGCATCTTCTCATGTGTTTGTTAGCGATCCGTGTGTCTTCTTTGGAGAAGTGTCTAGTTCTTTGGCCCATGTTTTGATTGGGCCTTTTATTTTTATGGAGTTGAGCTACAGGAGCTGCTTGTATGTTTTTGCTGGGTCTTATATGAGAACCCCACTGCCTCTGTTCTACACAGAGGACATACCTGTGGTGTTTATGCAGCCAGCAGAGAACATTAAGACCATAACAAACAGCAAATAGTGAGAAAAAGAGAAGAGAAGTGATGGAGTTTGGAAGAAAGGCCGTGGTGTTGGGAAGAGGAACTCAGTGTGGCTTTTCTTTTTACCAGCTCTTCGAATAAGTTTCATAATATCTCATTGCCCGTTTCCTCCTCTCTGAAATGATCATCATATTTCATTCTTCTGCTTTACGGATTAGGTATGTTGAAACACTCGAAAAAGTGCAAAGAAATACACATCAGACAATTGAGTGAACTGTGTAAGATCTTTGTAAATTTGTTCCTGTTTTTTGTATTGAAGTAATGAATATAGAATTGAAAAAGTTTGGAAAATACAAGCAGGGGAATCATAACTGCCTGTCATCTTTACTAACTGATAGACATTTACATTTTTAAGCAGCACTTTGGAAGTATAATTGGCATGAAGTGTATAGCTGTTAACATCTTTATTTATATTCTTCCAGATTTCTTATATGTATGTATACATTTATATACATTGTTTTTATTTATAAAGAAATATGGTATAAGAGGATATTGAGATCATTGGTTTTCTGCTTCAAAACACCTTTATCTCGCAGTTTCGTCCTGTGTCACAGAGGACGTTTATCTCTTGCTTATCCGGGGTCATGGGTAGATGCAGAAGACAGGAAAGCCACAGGCTGTGGCTTTCTGTCTCCAACACTTTGATTCACGCCCATCAGTCCCCCTTCCAGAGCGGGAGGCCAGTGGAGCTGCAGGCGTGGTTCGGGCCTGCACTGCCCTGGTTCCCAGCGTTTGCCCCCCAGCAGTGACTCACCTTCTGGACAAGAGAGGTGGGCCATCTAGACCGCACAGGTGAGCCCAGAGCAGGGGTTACGGCTGGTCTGGGTGATTGATGCTGGGTGGGGGGCTGAGTGCCCCCTGATTTGAGCACCCCCTTCATACAGGAGTCTCTTTGGGACTCAGATGGTAAAGAATCTGGCTGTAGTGCAGGAGACCCCGGTTCGATCGCTGGGATGGGGAGATCCCCTGGAGAAGGGCATGGCAACCCGCTCCAGTGTTCTTGCCTGGGAGATCCCATGGACGAGGAGCCTGGTGGGCTACAGTCCATGGGGTCCCAAGGAGTCAGCCACGAGTGAGCAACAGAGTGTAAGCAGTTTCCTTTCTCAGGCTTGTGCTCTGGGCACGTTCCATGCGCCTTGTCGGCTGAGTCCGTCTGTACGTGGTGGGCACGGTACCAAGGAGCCCAGAGCAGGAGAGTTGGCAGGGAGCGAATGTTTCTGTGCCGAGGCTGAATTTTTTCATTTTCTAATGGGACTCTTGGCTGTGGGAAGAGTCTCATATTTTGTTTCCACAGTAAAGTACCTCCGCATAAATAATTTTTGGCAGAGTGCTTCGCTTCTGAGCATACACTGACTTGCGTGGAGCTTTGACTCAAAGCAGATTTCCTTTGGGGAAAGTGATGGATTTACCTTGCAGCTAAAAACCTTGGTTTGCTTAGCCAGGTGTGGTTCATTGATTTTAGTTCATCGTTGTTGATTAATATGCATAACTGTTCCGGATGTTGTCAGTTGATAATTAACTCCTTAACATATCTACCCTGACTGAGGGGTGACCTGGGATATTTTTGTCAGTTTCAGAAGGCAGCACTCATGGTTTACATTTTCTCAGGTAGGATGTGCAGTGGTTTTTCTGTGCGGTAGGGCAGTACAGAACTCAGCAGAGCTACGTTTCCAAACGTGCATTTACAGCTCTCTAGTCCAGCAAAGTGGAGAGCTGGCTCATTTGAAAGGACCCTGATGCTGGGAAAGACTGAAGGCAGGAGGAGAAGGGGACAACAGAGGATGAGATGGTTGGATGGCATCTCTGACTCAATGTACATGAGTTTGGGTAAACTCTAGGAGCTGGTGATGGACAGGGAGGTCTGGTGTGCTGCAGTCCATGGGGCCGCAAAGAATCGGACACGACTGAGCGACTGAACTGAACCGAGTCCAGCAAAATATGCTGTCCTGAGGTTCTGTGATCAAAACAGTTTTCAACTGCTGCACACTATTCCTGTCTTGGAAATTTACAGAAAAGCACATTAGCATACTAAAAATGCTGGGAAATTGAAATGGGGCCGCAAAGAATCGGACACGACTGAGCGACTGAACTGAACCGAGTCCAGCAAAATATGCTGTCCTGAGGTTCTGTGATCAAAACAGTTTTCAACTGCTGCACACTATTCCTGTCTTGGAAATTTACAGAAAAGCACATTAGCATACTAAAAATGCTGGGAAATTGAGCCAAAGAAAAAGTCTGTTTGAAGTATCTAACACAACATGTATCATTTAATAAAAACTCTGAAATGGAATCTTAAGATGAAGATTAAAAAAAAAAAGACCAAGGTATATAGCCTTGTTTTAAAGACCTCCTTTTGATCAAACTCTGTATTGGAGTGAATATATTGAGATATATTTTGAGTTGTACTGTTGGCTAAATGAAAATGACAGATACAGAGTGTAAGAAGTCAGAAAGGGAAAAATAGATATCATATATTAATGCCTTTATATAGAACCTAGAGAAATGGTACAGATGAACCTATTTGCAGGGCAGGAATAGAAACATTGATGTAGAGAATGGACCTGTGAACACAGAGGAGCAAGGCGGGGGAGGCTGAGGGTGGATGAATTGGGAGAGTAGCAATGCCATACACACACCAGTGACGGTGACATATACACGAGTGACATATACACGGGTGATGTATACACAGGTGACGTATACACCAGTGAAAGAGACATATACACGGGTGACGGTGACATATACACGGGTGACATATACACGGGTGACGTATACACCAGTGAAAGAGACATATACACGGGTAATGGTGACATATACACGGGTGACATATACACGGGTGACGGTGACATATACACGGGTGACGTATACACTGGTAACGTATATGCTAGTGACGGTGACATATACACGAGTGACATATACACGGGTGACGTATACACCAGCGAAAGAGACATATACATGGGTGACGGTGACATATACACGAGTGACATATACACGGGTGACGTATACACCAGCGAAAGAGACATATACACGGGTGACGGTGACATATACATGGGTGATATATACATGGGTGATGTATACACCAGTGAAAGAGACATATACACGGGTGACGGTGACATATACACGGGTGACGGTGACATATACACGAGTGACATATACACAGGTGACGTATACACCAGTGAAAGAGACATATACACGGGTGACGGTGACATATACACGGGTAAGGTACACACTGGTAACATATACGCTAGTGACAGTGACATATACACCCATGACATACACACGGGTGACATATATATGGATGACATATACACGGGTGAAAGAGACATATACACCAGTGTTGTATACACCAGTGACGGTGACATATACACGGGTGACGTATACACACTGGTGAAAGCCAAAGCCACCCAGTCGTGTCTGACTCCTCAGGGCCCCATGAACTATGCAGTCCATGGAATTCAAGCCAGAATACTGGAGAGGGTGGCCATTCCCTTCTCCAGGGGATCTTCCCCACCCAGGGATCGAACCCACGTCTCCCTCTTTGCAGGCGGATTCATTACCAGCTGAGCCACCAGGGAAGCTACAATGTGTAGAATGATGGCTAGTAGAGGGAGCTCAGCTCGGGGCCCTGTGATGGCCGGCGGGGCAGGAGGCCCAAGAGGAGGGGTGTATGTATGTGTATAGTTGATTCATGTTGTACAGCAGAGATAAACACAACATTGTAAACCAGTTACACTCCAATTAAAAAAATATTTTTAATGAAAGTGAGGGAATAGCACGCTCTTCCATATAATTCACTTGTATTTATTTGCTTAGTCCGTTACTTTGTTACAGAAAACGATGAGTGGATAATTTCCTAGTTTTGCCATATGCATTTGTTATAAAATACGTCTGTGAAAAGCCTTGTGCAGCCCAGTCCTGGAGGCTTGTTCCCACTGACCTGTTGGTGCACCGCTGCCCTTGACCTCAGGGCAGTGTGGGGGGTGCAGCCTCCGTCTGTATGGGCAGCAGCGCTGACCTGTGAGAGCTTGTCCTGGGGAAGGAGCCAGTGACCTGGGCAGTGAGCTACCCGCTTGGTCTAGGAGGTGAAAGTTGCTCCAGACTCTGGCCAGACGCCTTTAGCCCCGCACCGGCGGAGCTAACCTAAGGCAGTGCAAAGCGCCCGCCTTTGCCTCCTGCATCACTCTCCCAGGAGACAGGCCCGCCCCTGAGGTCAGAGCCCGCGTTCCCCTACTTCCCAGGGTAGACAGCGCTTTGTGTCAGGCCCTCTGTGACCTTCCCGTCTGGTGGAAGTTTCCTGCTTTTATCGTGGCTGCTCAGTTTCGCTCCTTTCCTCGCCGAAACAGAAACCGTGTTGTAACCAAGTTTCGCATGTTTGTCATTCCCCGCTGTTAGTTTACCTTGGGGCTTGGAAGGTTTACAGGGCGGGGCACCTTTGTGTGGACAGGACAGGCCCAGACTAGAGAGCCTGGGTGCTGTGTTCCCCTGTTAATGCTTCTTGATCTTTCTGGACCCAGAGAGGAGCTCTTTGCCTTAGTCCCTGAAGGTTTCCTGGGTAGCTCGGTGGCAAAGAATCTCCCCGCCAGCGCAGGAGATGGGGGTTCAGTCCCTGGGTCTGGAAGATCCCCTGGAGGAGGGCATGACAGCCCACTGCAGTATTCTTGCCTGGAGAATCCCATGGACAGAGGAGCCTGGCGGGCCACAGTCCACGGGCTCTCAGAGTCGAACAGGACTGAGAGACGGGCAAACACCCGTGCTTAATCCGTGACGGGCGCAGCCGCCATGCCTGTGCTACAGTTTCCTTCTCTGGCAGTTCTGGAAGAGGTCCAGGAACATGCCTCCGTAGGGAGAGTGAAGAGGATTGCCGCCTTCTCCTCTGGATGGGACTGGCGGGGTCTGTGGCCCGCCCCCACGCCCGGCGCCTCCGTGCTGCTGACCCTGCAGCTGGGGCGGCCCAGGCAGCTGCACGCGGCGGGGCGTCGCGGAGACGCAGGCTGGGAAAGCTTCCAGCCTGAGCTCAGCTGGAAGCGGAGCTGACTCCTAAGTGTTTCAGTCAAGGCTCCTGCACCATCCCCCGCCTGTTTGAATTTTGCTCTCACTCGTCTGTCTTTGTCCTTCTCTTCCAATCACCGCCTCCTCCTCCGCATGCAGCCGCAGCCGTTTGTCCCAAGACACCGAAAAGGGAACAGATGTAACCCGAGGCGTCAAATATAACCTTATCTTCGCTTTTGTCTGAGTCAGGACCCGTGTAACAAAGAGGGCAATTCATTACACCTTTGCTGAAAAAAGTTTTTATACTTACTTCACACCTCTTTCCTCCCTTCCCCAGCCCAGAGAATAATGGTGGTAGGATCATCAGAGTCCTCACTTTGAATCACCATCTTGGAATCAAAGTTATTTTTTTCAATTTATCATTGTTATTCTGGTGGCACTTCCTTTGACGTGCACTTGCTCATCTGGCCGAGTCAGGCCCTAGTTGGCGCGCATGGCCTCTCGGTGTGGCGCGCAGACCTTGTTGCCGGGCGGCACGTGGGAGTGTAGCTCCCCGACCGGGGACTGGACCTACGTCCCCTGCAGCGGAAGGTGGTTCCCGACCACAGGCCTGAAAGCGAAAGTGCTAGCCGCTCAGTCGTCTCCGACGCTGGCACCCCCGGGACTGGGGCCCGCCAGGCTCCTTGTCCGTGGGATTCTCCAGGCAAGAACGCTGCAGTGGGTTGCCACTTCCTCCTCCAGGGGATCTTCCTGACCCAGGGATCAAACCGGGGTCTCCTGCGCTGCAGGCGGATTCCTTACCACGGAGCCACCTGGGAAGTATGCGTCCCCTCACAGTGAGGACGGATGCCAGCCGCCTTCCATGGCCCTCAGAGTCCATCATTTGGGAAGTGTGCGTCCCCTCACAGTGAGGACGGGTGCCCGCCGCCTTCCATGGCCCTCAGAGTCCGCCATCTGGGCTCCTGGGGAAGCGTCATCTCCAGCCTGTTTCGCTTGCAGCTCCACTGGCCTCAGGCTGGGTGACTGCTTCCGTGGTTGCCATTCAAGTTTCAGATTCAATGAACTGAATTCAGATTCAATTCCGTTTTCAGAGAAGCCTTCTTTAAACACCTTGTCTTCCTCCAGTTATTCTTTATCGAATTACCCTGTCTCCCTTTTCAGGATGTGACACTCCTGAGAACTGGGCAATAGCACCTAACAGTTTATCGCTGGTCTCCAGCAGAACCCTGCCCGCCTTTGACTGCGGCCTTCCCGGCCCTTCCGTAAGTGCGAGGGGTGCGCATGGAGCTGGTGCTTCTGGAGGCGGCGGCGCTTACTCGTGGAGCCGGGCGCTGCATCCCCACACCTCTCCTGCCCAGCATCGCTTTTACTGTTCTTACAGGTCTCGAAAGGGGAGTGGGAAATGTCCTCCCTCCTTGCAAATGAGGAGCCTGAGGCCCACTTAGTCCCTTTCTCAAGGTCACCAAGCTTGTGAATGCCACAGCCAGC
This sequence comes from Madoqua kirkii, assembly GCA_006408675.1. Classification (NCBI taxonomy): domain Eukaryota; kingdom Metazoa; phylum Chordata; class Mammalia; order Artiodactyla; family Bovidae; genus Madoqua; species Madoqua kirkii. The sequence continues at coordinate 5,765 of SJYC01040207.1, read as the reverse complement.
TTCAAATCCGGTCTCTTTGCCCCAAACTCCTAGTGATGTTTCGTATTGCATTATTTCAAAAAATACAAGCCCATGGGGCAGAGCTCAGCAGATGACGTGTCTGTTAGTCGCTCAGTCCTGCCCAGCTCTTAGGAACCCCGTGGACTGTCACTCACCAGGCTCCTCGGTCCTTGGAATTCTCCAGGCAAGATCACTCGAGTGGGTTGCCATGCCCTTCCTCAGGGGATCTTCCAGACCCAGGGATCAAACCCAGGTCCCCCTGCATTGCAGGCAGCTTCTTTAGCATCTGAGCCCCCCGGGAAGAGGGAGATGATGTCATCCAATAAAGCCTCAGCCCCCTGTGGGCTGCTCAGGGGTTCATAACCTTTCCTGTGTCTTGTGTGGGGAGTTTGTACTCAGTTCAAGATGAGTTGTTGAGGTGGTCATGGGTCTGCCTGCCTCTGCTTGCAGAAGGTCAGATAAATAACGCTTATTCTGGGCACCAGCCCCTCAGCTCGGTCAGGACTGGATCTTGCGGGGTCATTCAAGTGAAAGACGTTTTTAAAAAAAATGCACGTCTGCTAGTTTAATCAAACACTTATCTGAGCAAACCATTCAGCCTTCAGACTGTGAAGGCGTTTGAGCCACATTTACAAACAAGAAACAAGAGATGTCCTTGCTCTTTTCTGGAAAGTTTTTTTTTTTTCTTTTTTCCTGGTGGGAATAATTAGACCCTGTGAGAAATGGTATTCAGGTTTTCTTGCAGCCTCGTGCCAGCTCTCACAGGGATTCCAAGACTCCCGGCCTCTCCGAGTGCTTCCTGCTGTTGTGAATTGATGGATGTGGATGTATGGGCCGTCTTTTCACTGCTTGTTTGTTTCTTTGTGTGTTTATATGGAGACAGAACCATCTGAGTCACAGGAAGGAATTAGTGGTCATTGTGTTCTTTTTTCCTCCTTTCAAAAATGCCTATTTTTCATGTAGAAGAAAAATGTTGAAATCCTGCGTTTTTGGTCTTTCCTCCCCATGGCCACAAAGCCCGTATATTTCATGGAATTTGCCTCCTAACCAAGAGAAGCCAAGTTGGCCTCCCAAATTCCTAATTAACTTGCCAAGACCGTTTGGGCGCTGGAGTAGCAAATGGTGGGATGACTGTCAACACGTGTGAAGAAAGCTGTGTACCATGAGGTTTAAAAGTAGCTTCTTTGCAGTTGAGTTCGGGAAGGCCGGACGTGTGGACGCGCTGGGCTGCGCTCTCCTCTCGGCACGGCCTTGCTCAGCCGGGCCTGGAGGGCGGGAGAGTCTGCGGCTCTGGCTGTGGGGAGTCTGCTCCTCTGGGCCTCAGTCCGACCTCCTTTCTCTTCTCTGCTGGCCCTGGAGAAGGCAGGGCAGCCCCGCGGTTCTGTGTTCAGCTCCTCTTTCTTGCCACCTGCCGTCATGTCAGGCCTGGCTGGGATTTATGGTCTGGAGAGGGAGAGAGACCGCCGCCCCAGAACTCCACTCCCGAGTGTCTAAACACAGGTGTGGGACACACAGAGGGCCCGCCTTCTCCTCTGTGTGGGCCAGCAGGGCGCCACAAGGCGCACGTTCCCAGGGGAGGGTGCTTGAGCTGAGACCTAATGGATGGGCAGAGACTGGGGCTCTGTGGAGGTCCAGCGGTTCAGGCCGCTTCCAGGGAAGCGGGCACAGGTTCGATCCCTGCTTGGGGAACTGAGCCCCACGTGCCCCCTGGCATGGCCAGAAAATACCACACTCACACTAAGAGTGGGTGGAAATCAGGTGGACCCGAGTATAGCTGTGTGTGTGTGCACGCATGCTCACGCCCATGGTTGCAGTGTGTTCACACGTGCAGACGTGTGTACACGTACACACACGGAGAGTTTATCCATAAAACAGAAACTCAGGGTGGAGCCGTTGACGGGGGAAGAGCGGCAGGGGGGGGGAGCTCTCCTCTCGGCACGGCCTTGCTCAGCCGGGCCTGGAGGGCGGGAGAGTCTGCGGCTCTGGCTGTGGGGAGTCTGCTCCTCTGGGCCTCAGTCCGACCTCCTTTCTCTTCTCTGCTGGCCCTGGAGAAGGCAGGGCAGCCCCGCGGTTCTGTGTTCAGCTCCTCTTTCTTGCCACCTGCCGTCATGTCAGGCCTGGCTGGGATTTATGGTCTGGAGAGGGAGAGAGACCGCCGCCCCAGAACTCCACTCCCGAGTGTCTAAACACAGGTGTGGGACACACAGAGGGCCCGCCTTCTCCTCTGTGTGGGCCAGCAGGGCGCCACAAGGCGCACGTTCCCAGGGGAGGGTGCTTGAGCTGAGACCTAATGGATGGGCAGAGACTGGGGCTCTGTGGAGGTCCAGCGGTTCAGGCCGCTTCCAGGGAAGCGGGCACAGGTTCGATCCCTGCTTGGGGAACTGAGCCCCCACGTGCCCCCTGGCATGGCCAGAAAATACCACACTCACACTAAGAGTGGGTGGAAATCAGGTGGACCTGAGTATAGCTGTGTGTGTGTGCACGCATGCTCACGCCCATGGTTGCAGTGTGTTCACACGTGCAGACGTGTGTACACGTACACACACGGAGAGTTTATCCATAAAACAGAAACTCAGGGTGGAGCCGTTGACGGGGGAAGAGCGGCAGGGGGGGGGACAGTGTGGGAGTTTGCGGAGGACGTGTGCGCGCTGCTGCGTCTCACGTGGGCGAGACCTGCTGTGGGCACGGGGAGCCCTGCTCAGGTCAGTGGCAGCGGGATGGAGTCTGGGGGAGAGGGACAGTGGACGTGCACGGCTGAGTCTGGTGCTGTCCGCCTGACACTGGCCGGGCAGTCAGTAGCTGTACTCCAGCGGGAGACAAGAAGTGCAGAAAGGATGGGACACGGTTCCTTGGAAGGAACGGGTGCCGCCAGGACCTGACTGCGCTGCGCAGGGCGTGCCGGAGGAAGGGCGGCGGCAAGCTAGAGCGGCGTCTCTCAGCCCACTTTTACCGTCTTCCTCTTAAGGAACCTTTTGCAGACATTTTCCCCTTAATCCCCTCTCCGTAACATGTAGATCCCGCAGGTGGCTGTAGACCTGCCTGCGGACTGTCTGTGTGTGCGACTGTGTGCGAGGGCCTCACGCATGGAAGAGGAAGCCTGGTCTTCACTCCAGGAGGCAGCTTTTCCCCTTTGGGAACCAGGTCACCCCCAGTGAAAATGCGTGAGTTGGAGGGGAAGGTTAAGAGGTCTGTGAAGCTGGAGCTTGAACTGAGTCATAGCTTCGTGGGACGGAGGGCACAGCCTGTACGCGCGGGCTCTGCAGCCGCCGAGGTGCGCGCTGCGTGGCGCCCTGGGCCCGGGCGCTCGGCCTCCGCGGCCGCGTGGCCCCTTCCCCGCCGCCGCGTCCCGCAGGCGCCGCTCCCGTCGCGAACGCGGAGACCAGCGCCGGCTTTCGCGTCGCGCAGCCCCCAGGCCTGCCCGCCGCTGCTCTCCTGACTGAGGGCCTGCGGAGCCTCCTCCGGCTCCGGCTCGCGAGAGGCCTGACTGCGCCGTCGCCAGCGGCCCGGGCCCTGGGGCGGGTGCGAGGCTCTCTCCCGTCCGGGGTCCTTCCCGCTTCCCGGGGCTCCAGCCTTCCGCTCGGAGTTGCCGTTTTCCTTCTGCTGGTTCCTCCCACGCCCCGCGTGTTTCTGTCCGAAGCGCGTCTGGAAACCCGCGTGAGCGCGTGCGAGGTGCTCAGCCGTGTCCGACTCTGGAGCCCTGGGCTGCAGCCGCGAGGCCCCCTGCCCACGGGGCGCTCCGGGAGGACTCTGCAGGGGTGCCGCGCCCTCCTCCAGGGCGGCTCCCCGACCCAGGGACCTCTCCTGTCAGCAGGCGGCTCCTTCACCTGGGAAGCCCCCCGAGGCTGCAAGGCCCTTTCTGCACGCTGTCACCCGGCGCCTATCCCAGCGTTTCTGAAACCTCCCAGAAACTGACACACGTGCACACAGTGTGTAAATAGCTAAGCAGAGCCTCTGTACAGCAGAGGGGCCCAGTGCTCCGCGCTCACTAAAGGGAAGGACGTCTGAAAAAGAGGGACTCGTGCAGGCTCAGGGGCCGGGTCGTACGTGTGCCTGAGGCCGACCCGTGTTAATGTGTGGCAGAAACCCATTCAGTACTGTCAGTATCCTTCAGTTAAAAGTAAATAAATTTTTAGGAGGGATATGTGCATACCTATGCCTAGCTCACTTTGCTATACAGCAAGAATCTAATATATCATAAAACAACTATACTCCGATGTAAATTAATTTTTAAACAATCCCCGAGAAGGTTCCCAGAAGTCATGCCTGCGTTCTCCTTCCCTTCATCCGCTCCATCACGTCGCCTTCATCCTGTGGCCCCTCCTGTGCTCACTGAGGGCTCAGGTTCTTGCTTGTGTCTGGCACTGGGTCCTGGGAGTGCACAGCTTGGGTGTCAGACGCCAGATGTTGGAGTCCCTACTTCACGCCTTCCATAGGACCCAGGATACTGACCTAGAACTCTAAGTCTGAACACCTTTATTTATTTTTCCATTGAGGTGTCGTCGATGGGCAGTATTATTTAAGTTTCAGATGTACAGCATAGTGGTTAACAATTTTTACGACTTTCCCGTGACGCAGTGCATAAGAACCCACCTGCCCGTGCGGGGGACTCAGGCTCGGCCCCTGGTCCGGGAGCTTCCGCATGCACAGAGCCTGTACTGTGACTCCTGAGGCCCGTGCTCTGCCTCCGCGAGGCAAAGGCCTCACCCTCAAGGAAGAGCAGATCCCGCCCGCTGAAACGACAGAAAGCAGTGAAGACCCAGTGCCGCTGAAGATTAATTCACTTAGAAAACAGTCGTTAAAGGTTCTCCTCCATTTGTAGTTGTTAGAAAATATCGTCTGCTTTCCCGGTATTGTACTATAGATCCTTGTAGCTTATTTATTTTTCATCTTTATTTATTTGGCTCTGCCGAGTCTTAACTGTTGTGGACTTTGAACACCTAGTTGCAGCATGTGGGAGCTAGTTCCCTGCCAGGGATCTAACCCAGGCCCTGGAGCTGGGAGCACGGAGTCTCAGCCACTGCACCACCAGAGATGCCTTGGCGCATTTATTTTATACATAGTAGTTTGTACCTTTTAATCCCCTACCCCTATCTTGCCCCTCCCCGCTTAAATTCTTCACCTGCAACATGACATTTACAATCAGTTCAGTTCAGTTCAGTCACTCAGTCGTGTCCGACTCTTTGCGACCCCAAGAATTGCAGCACACCAGGCCTCCCTGTCCATCACCATCTCCCGGAGTTCACTCAGACTCACGTCCATCAAGTCAGTGATGCCAGCCAGCCGTCTCATCCTCTGTCATCCCCTTCTCCTCCTGCCCACAATCCCCACCAAAATCAGGGCCTTTTCCAATGAGTCAGCTCTTTACATGAGGTGGCCAAAGTCTGTCTCTTATACACATCTGGCGCACGTTCCCAGGGGAGGGTGCTTGAGCTGAGACCTAATGGATGGGCAGAGACTGGGGCTCTGTGGAGGTCCAGCGGTTCAGGCCGCTTCCAGGGAAGCGGGCACAGGTTCGATCCCTGCTTGGGGAACTGAGCCCCCACGTGCCCCCTGGCATGGCCAGAAAATACCACACTCACACTAAGAGTGGGTGGAAATCAGGTGGACCCGAGTATAGCTGTGTGTGTGTGCACGCATGCTCACGCCCATGGTTGCAGTGTGTTCACACGTGCAGACGTGTGTACACGTACACACACGGAGAGTTTATCCATAAAACAGAAACTCAGGGTGGAGCCGTTGACGGGGGAAGAGCGGCAGGGGGGGGG
>SJYC01040206.1:0-35316 GCA_006408675.1 Madoqua kirkii | reverse complement strand
TCGTTTTTGAGACTGCATCCAAGTACTGCATTTTGGACTCTTTTGTTGACCATGATGGCTACTCCATTTCTTCTGAGGGATTCCTTCCTGCGGTAGTAGATATAATGGTCATCTGAGGTAAATTCACCCGTTCCAGTCCATCTTAGTTCGCTGATTCCTAGAATGTCGACGTTCACCCTTGCCATCTCTTGTTTGACCACTTCCAATTTGCCTTGATTCATGGACCTGACATTCCAGGTTCCTATGCAATATTGCTCTTTACAGCATTGGGACCTTGCTTCTATCACCAGCCACAGCCACAACTGGGTATTGTTTTTGCTTTGGCTCCATCCCTTCATTCTTTCTGGAGTTATTTCTCCACTGATCTCCAGTAGCATATTGGGCACCTACTGACCTGGGGAGTTCCTCTTTCAGTATCCTATCATTTCACCTTTTTATGCTGTTCATGGGGTTCTCAAGGCAAGAATACTGAAGTGGCTTGCCATTCCCTTCTCCAGTGGACCATGTTCTGTCAGCCCTCTCCACCATGACCCGCCCGTCTTGGGTTGCCCCGTGGGCATGGCTTGGTTTTGCTGAGTTAGACAAGGCTGTGGTTCCAGTGTGATTAGATTGACTAGTTTTCTGCGAGTATAGTTTCAGTGTGTCTGCCCTCTGATGCCCTCTTGCAACACCTACCGTCTTACTTGGGTTTCTCTTACCTTGGGCGTAGGGTATCTCTTCACGGCTGCTCCAGCAAAGCACAGCTGCTGCTCCTTACCTTGGACGAGAGGTAGCTCGTCCTGATGTTGAACATGAAGTAGCTCCTCTTGGCCTCCTGCGCCCATGCAGCCGCCACTCCTTGGACGTGGGGTAGCTCCTCTCGGCCACTGCCCCTGACCTCGGACGTGGAGTAAGGGGCATGTAAGTGACCTCGGACATTTACAGTAATTCGAATTAAATGAAGTGTGACCCAGCACGGTAGCCGGCTCATAGTAAACAGCAACTGTCTGTAGGTGTTATTTACTATATTGCTTGTTAGAATCTCTGTGTTGTTCTGTCTTCTGGCTGACTCTTGCTTAAGTAGGTTTATGTTTAGAAACACATAACACAAAGTAATCAAACAGTAGCCAAAATAGGGTATCACGGGAAACAGAATCGATGGGGTCATATGTTTCTGCCATATTGCTGCATGCCAGTGCAATTCTGTGCTCTCTCAGAAACGCCAGGTCTCCGTTTCTCATCTTTTAGTGGCAGCGGTGCTTGCTTGGTGGAGTGACTGTGAGAATGAGCAGGAAATGTGTACGAAGTATCAAGCGCCTTGCCTGTCACATGATAGCTGTTTCGTGAGCATCAGCTAACGTATTCCATCAAATATGACATGCATAGCACGTAAGATGTGACCTGATTTCAGAGTTTATTAAAGGTGCATCTGAAAATAAGCTGTTGCTGACGTTGCATCAATTTCAGTCCCGCTGATGGCTATGCTTGTACCAGTGGGTTTGCTTTTGCTTTTTGTTCATCTGGGTTGGGAAGATCCCCTGGAGAAGGGAATGGGAGCCCACTGCAGTACTCCTGCCTGGAGAGTCCCATGAACAGAGGAGCCTGGTGGGCTGCAGTCCCCGGGGTCTCAAGAGAGTTGGATACAATGAGTGGCTAAGACACGCACAGGAGCCTTTTTACGTTGAGGAGAAGCTGAGCACTTTCATTCGCAGCTGTGGAAAAGGGAATCTCTTAGAGACCACAGGATGGCAGGGTTTAGAGTGTCTCGGCGGCGTCCTGCGCCGCTCCGAGCTGGCCTGCTGCGGGCCCGGCGCCGGCTGCTTGTTCGTGCTGCTCGCGTCCTTATGCTTGGCTGTGCTGCGGGCTGCGCGCCGGCTCCTCCGGCTGCAGCGAGCGGGTCTGCTCTGGCAGTGCGGAGGCTCCTTGCGGGCCCCTCTTGTGCGGGGAACAGGCTCGAGGCGCGTGGGCCTCAGCAGCTGCGACGCTCCATGGTGTGTGGCGTCTTCCCAGACCCGGGATCAAACCCCCGGCCTCTGCGCTGGCAGGTGGGGTCTCACCGAGCGCCCCACCTGGGAAGCCCTCGCACTGGCCTCCTGTGCTCTGTCTCAGGAAAGGGAAGGGCAGCCACTGCGGCGTGCACAGCCTGGCCCCCGCCCTTCACAGGCAGACACGGCCTCGGTCTTTCTGTGTGTGCTGCGCTTAGTCGCTCAGTCGCGTCTCTTTCTGACCCCATGGACTCTAGCCCTCCAGGCTCCTCCGTCCATGGGATTCTCCAGGCAAGAGCACTGGAGTGGGTTGCCATGCCCTTCTCTAAGGGATCTTCCCACCCACGGATAAACCCAGATCTCCTGACTGCAGGCGGATTCTTCACCAGCTGGGTGCCAGGGAAGCCAGTTTGTCTGGGTCCTGACTGCATAGTGTGAGGCCCGCTCCTGTCAGCCCTCTGCAGGTCTCTCCAAAATCAGGTAACCCCAAGCCTGCCTCCAGGTGTAAAGTCAGGGGCCTCCCCAGACTGACCTGTATCTGCTAGAAATTCGAAGCTGTCCCAACCAAGGCTGGACATCCTTTTACAAAGCTATACTGCTGGATTTACCTATGACCCATCCAAGTGGCATGGGAAGTAAAGATAAATGTAGTAAAGTCTTTCCTGCCTCTGCAAGTGTGTGACGTACAGAAGATTCCTCAGTGGAAGGTGGCATATCAGTTACAGTTAGCTTCCTTTATGAGCTACGTGAAAGCTTGGAGACAGTGGTTAAGATTAGTATTTCTTTGCCATGTAAAAACTGGAAGAAAGTTAGTTGAAGACAAGACACATCACTGTGGTCTGTGTTTTCACTTTGTTCGCTTTCCATTCCCAGCCCCGCCTCAGGGTCTAGGGCGGCTGCTGTTGCTCCAGCCATAGGCTTACACTCCAGCTCTCCATGAAGTCAGAAGGGCAGCAGAAGGGCACTACTCCTCCCTTCAAGATACTTCCGAGAAGTGGCACACACCGCTTCTGTTTATATCCCACTGACGAGAACATGGCCACATATGGCCGCACTTAGCCGCAAGGGAATCTGGGAAATGTTGAGTTTACTCTGAGTGACTCTGATGGATTCAAGTGTGTCCTGGTCCCGAACAAAAAGATGTGTTGAAGTCCTAACTCCCAGTACCTAAGAATGTGGCTTTATTTGGACATAGGATCTTGAAAGAGGTAATCAACTTGAGATGAGCTCATCAGGCCTTCATCCAATTTGACTGGTTTACTTATAAAAATGGGCTATTTGGACATAGATCCACACAGAATAAAGACAATGTGAAGACACATGTGGAGAAGATGGCCACGTGATGGCGAGGGATGTATCTACCTGCTGAGGATTGCCAGCAAACATCGAATGCTGGAGGGTGCAAGGAGGCAGTCTCCTATAGAGCAGGAGAAAGCGTGTGGCCCATGGGCACCGTGATCCCACCCTCCCAGCCTCCAGAAGGAAGGGTCTCCTATAGAGCAAGAGAAAGCCCGTGGCCTGTGGGCACCGTGATCCCAGCCTCCAGAAGGAGGGGTCTCCTATAGAGCAGGAGAAAGCCCGTGGCCCCATGGGCACCGTGATCCCAGCCTCCAGAAGGAGGGGTCTCCTATAGAGCAGGAGAAAGCCCGTGGCCCCTTGGGCACCGTGATCCCAGCCTCCAGAAGGAGGGGTCTCCTATAGAGCAGGAGAAAGCCCGTGGCCCCATGGGCACCGTGATCCCAGCCTCCAGAAGGAGGGGTCTCCTATAGAGCAGGAGAAAGCACGTGGCCTGTGGGCACCGTGATCCCACCCTCCCAGCCTCCAGGGCTATGAGGCGATGAATCTGCGTGCCTGATGCACGTGGTGCCCGGTGAGTCTGCTGGTAGCAAAACAAGTGAGGCCCCTGTGAGCGGGGAGCTTCAGGTCCAGAGATGAGGCGGATGGTAATTCTTCACTCAGGTATTTAATTACAAGCTGTGGTGTATCTGTTTGGTAGGAATGTGACTGGGAGCAAGACTTGAGGTCTCAAGTACACACTTTTGTAAGTTTGCACGTTTCATTCATTGTCAGAATTCCATGCTTGAGACTGCAAAGTCTTGTGCCGAGCCTGCCGTTTGCCTTTAGAGTCTCTCACTTGTACCCATCCGTTTTTTTCTGCCACGTGAAGTCAACTACTGTTGGTGTGGCCGTTAACAGCTTGCAGGTCTCCAGGAGAGCCTGTGAGGGAGAGGGCGATGCTGGGCGCCGAGTCAGGAGGACGCTCGTTTGGCAGAGGCTCGGGCCCTGGGGCGGGAATCATGGCTGCTGAGCTGATTGAGCGCTCTGTTCTCCACATTCCTGCTCCTCCTCCAGTCTCTTCCATCTCAGTGAACGTCGTCACCGTCCACCCAGCTGCTGAGGCCGGAAGTCTGGAAGTCACGCTTGCCTCTTCCTTTTCCCTCCAGTTCCGGACGCTTGCAGAGTGTGTCTCAGATGCCTCTGTGTCCTTTATTCTCCCAAATCCAAGCCACTGTCTCCTCTCAGCGGCACTGCTGTGGCCCTAACTGGTTTCCTTGCACCTACCCTTTTTTTCTTCACACTTAATTCTTTTTCAAGGGCTTGGCCGCTCTGGGTTGCTGCACACAGACGTCCCCTGGCTGCGGCGCGCAGGGGCTTTTCCGTAGCTGCAGCGCCGAGCTCTGCGTGGCGGCGGCGCCCCTGGTCACAGCACGGCCCCGGGCACGGAGCCACCGGAGTTGTGGCGTGTGGGCTTGAGACTCACGGGGCCTCCTGGACCAGCGGTCAACCTGAGTGCCCTGCACTGGCAGGCAGCCTCCCAACCCCTGGACCAGCAGCGAGGCCCATTCACACCCACTCTGCAGCCTCGCCATTCCTTCTCCGCCCGGCCGCCGGAATCTGACCTCTGCTTGGCTTTCAGACCTTCTCTCCGGGCCTCCCTCCTCTTTGCTCATCTCCATCACCACATTTCAGCTCCTGAAGCCAGTGGTTGCTTTCTCTCCATAAGAAAGTGAACGTCGCTCAGTCGTGTCCGACTCTTTGCGACACCATGGACTGTCCATGGAATTCCCCAGGCCAGAACGCTGGAGTGGGCAGCCTTTCCCTTCTCCAGGGGATCTTCCCAACCCAGAGATCAAACCCAGGTCTCCCGCACGGCAGGCGGATTCCTTACCAGGTGAACCTCAACGGAAGCCCAAGAATTCTGGAGTGGGGAGCGTATCCCTTCTCCAGGGGATCTCCCTGACCCAGGGCTGGAACCCAGGTCTCCCGCACGGCGGGCGGACTCTTCCCCAGCTGAGCCTCAACGGAAGCCCAAGAATACTGGAGTGGGGAATGTATCCCTTCTCCAGGGGAACCCAGGTCTCCCGCACTGCGGGCGGATTCCTTACCAGGTGAACCTCAACGGAAGCCCAAGAATGCTGGAGTGGGGAGCCTTTCCCCTCTCCAGGGGAGCTCCCTGACCCAGGGCTGGAACCCAGGTCTCCCGCACGGCGGGCGGACTCTTCCCCGGCTGAGCCACCAGGCGGGCTTGCGGCTGCTGTCTCTTCCACGTGGGATCCTCTTTCTCGGCTCCTTATCTTTGACACCTCACTTCACACGCTTCCTCCGCCTTGGTTCGGCTGGGAAGCCTTTTGTCCTTTATTTGTGTCTCACCCCGTGGCACGTGGGATCTAGGTTCCCCAATCAGGGATCAGGCCTGCACGGCAGGGGATGTGTGCTCTCAACCACCGGACCACCAGGGAGGTCCCAGGAAGAGAAGTTTTCATGGCGTTTCTGCCCACATCTCATTGGCTGAGACTGTCCTGTTCAGCCACTGCAGAGGGGCTTGGGATCTGAGTGTTTTGTCTTCTGCCTTTCCCAGGGCGAGAGAGAGTGGACGGAGTGAGGTGGGTTGAACCAGACAGACAGTGTGTGACAGAGCCCTTGCCGCTCTCAGAGCTCTGTGCTTATTTCCTGCACAGATACATTTGTGTTTTCTTTGATCCCTTCCAGGGCATGTGCTCTATGAGGGTGGGGATAATAGCTAACCTCCCCCTTTTTTTTTTGTTACATGTGCATTGAGTGTCTGTTGAGTCAATAAATTCTGTGGGTAGAGACAGTGGAGACTCTACTTCAAGCAGCATCGCCACTTTACTAAAACTTCTTAGAGCAGCAGGCAGACAGTGGAAGCTCATTCTAACACACCACGTGACACTTAACAGGTGCTCACCATTATTTTTAAAATCTCAATTAAATGATTCCATGTATTCATGGTCAAATAAATAATTGGGAGTCCGTTCCCAAAGCTCTGTAATTATATTCTAAGACAGAGAGATAAATATAAGGTGTCCTGCAGACCAGCGGCAGCCATATAATTCATACGAAAATCGCGGGCATCTGGCCTGCTACAGAGCTGGTGCCCATGTTTGTCTTCTAAGTGAATTTGAAGATGGATGTCCAGACAGTGTCTGAGTTGTTTCAGATAAAGAGGCAGGTGGCGCCGCATGCAGCTGTGTAAACGGTGGTCTTTCCGTTTAACATTTGGGGCGCCCGCCTGGCCCTTTCAGCAGGTATCATGGAGAACCAGTGAAAACAGCTCTAAGACAAAGCCACACTGGTTGAGTGATTCTACATGCTGAGAACCGTGCTGGGTTATCTCTGCTTTATCACTGACAACAGCAATTCTGGTCAGAGGTATTGTCTCCATTTTTACAGATAGGAAAAAAATGTGGTTCAGAGGGTTAAGAACTGTGCCTGAGGTTAAGATCTGTGTATGAATTCAGACATGCCTGGCTCTGGACCCTGTGCTTTGGAACCATCATTGTAAATGTGTGGAACTGATCATATCAAGAGAAAAAATAAGCCGAAGGTGCCCTCCTGTGTCAGGGTTTAGCTGATCCTGTGGACAGAGGGTGACGCTGCGTCTCGGCCGGCGCTGCCCCGGCCCCTGTTGTGAAACCGTGCCCTCCAGGAACATGGCGGTGATGGGTGGCATTCTTGTGAGTTAAGAAACTGAGATGAGTAAAAGGCTTGGCAGTACAGGCTTGAGCTTTGAAAACTAGAAAGAATGTGTCCGTGCCTCCGAGCTTTGTGTATCCCAGGGATTCGAGCGGTTCATCTGGAGGCTGTAATACGACAGTACAAGCTGGGCTCCGGAGCGAGTCTGTCCGGCTGGCTGGAAGGCCGCAGGCATGGGCCTTAGTGCCCCGGGACAGCAAGCGCAGATGCTGACGGTGTAATTGTGAAGAGCCTCGGGCAGCGCCGCACGCGGCTCCGTTGGAAACCATGCCCGCCCCCGCCTCGGCGCCCGCTTCCCTCCACTGTCTGTCTGTCTGTCGGCGCTGGCCTGGCCCTCGTCCTGGCTGAGCCCTGCCTCTGATCTGCCTGCCTCTGCCCTGCGGAGCCGTTTCCTGCGCCGTCTGTCACTCAGCCCCCGTGCACCCCCATCCTCCCTGTGGAACCGCAGAGCGGACCTTCAGAAGGCCTCCGACCGGCAGGGCCCCGGGCGGCTCTGGCCCCTGCAGGCCTCTCTGGGCCAGAATAGACCTTGCTGGTCTTTCGACATCGCTTTCCAACTAGCCTGACTTCCGGGAGGGGAGGAAGCTGTCGACAGCGTTCAGTGGTCACGGCCAGATGTGATTCTCGGCTGTCGTCCAGGGTGGATTTATAAATGCGTTTGAAGTTCACCCATATAAAAATGTCTTTGAATTTCCAACACCAATAGAAGTGTTATTCCACCACCAGTAATCGGAAAGTTGGAGCCGAAAGATTGCACTGGCTCTTAGCGTTATGTACGGGTCATGTGCCTCTTTGAGAAAGTAGTGACAGCTGTGGGCATTTTTCCTAGAAAAAAAGAGCTGTGTGTGTGTGTGTGAGAGAGAGAGGGGGGGGAGCAGAATCACAGCTGCCACAGCTTAACGCTGTTTACGGTTCGTCTACCTTTGGACGCCAGGATCTAAATCTCCTGGTCTAACCTCCTCATTCTACAGGTAAGGAAAGGAAAGTCCACAGAAGTGAAGTGACTTAGGCAGGCTTAAGGAAGATAAGCAGAACCAGGATCTCAGCACTCCTGACCGTGCTGTGAAAGTGTGTGTGTGTGTGTGTATGTGTGTGTGTGTGTGTGTGTGTGTGTGTGTGTGTGTGAGTGAGTGAGAGAGAGCGAGCGAGAGAGAGAGAGAGAGAGAGAGAGAGAGAGAGAGCGAGCGAGCGAGCGCAGTTTAATGCCCGGCCTGCCCTGGGGAAACCCAGTTTGTATTATTTCCATCCCTTCTCTGTTCCACCCCTGCCATCACAGTCATTTCAGTAATTAATATGATCTGGCCTCTCTTGAGTTTATCTTATGTTCAACTTTTTTAATAGTAAAAATGAAAATGTTTTGCTTTGGTTAAACATGGGTCAAAGAATATTACATTTCTCACGACTTCCTGAAACAGAGCTGAGTGAGTACTATTAACTCCATTTTACATGTTAGAAAATCAAAGACCCAAGTTAAGTTGTTCCGGGCCAAGGACAGAGGGAGTTCCAGCTCTTCCCATCTGTGGATTCCAGCTCGGGGACTGGATTTCTGTCTAATCCTCTTGTTTAAAACGAGCATAAGCAGGAACATGCAGGTCCTTGAGCGAATGCCCAGACCACTGTTCCTCAGCCCTCAGCGTCCCTCAGAATCACGTGGAAACCCCCCCAACAATATCCAGAGGTAGGGACTCCCTGGTCTGGGGCGGAGCTGGGACGTCAGCACTTTTCAGAAACTCACAGGCGATTTTCCCCGCGCAGCTGCCGAGTGAGGCGCACCACCCAGGCGCCTAGAGGATGCGCTCAGCGCGGCCGCCCTTCCGCGCCTGGAGAGCGGCTGTGCGGCCCGGGCTCCGCGGCTCCGCTCTGAGACTCGACGGGGGCGCGGGCGAGGCGTGCGTTCGCACGGAGGTGCCTCCTTGCTGCGCGTCGGTTCCGAGCATATTTGACTCATGATGTCACACTTCTCACGCAGCCCCCTGAGCCCCCTGAGCCTGGCCCGGGCCCCCGTGGCGTCTGCGCCCAGCGCGGCAGCTTTGAATCGCTGCAGCTGGGCCTCGTGGCGTGCTGCAGCCCGGCTCCCCGAGATCCAGCCTCAGACACAGCTTTGCCCCACGTCCCCGAGGAGGGTGGGCTCCCAGCCCCTCTGGATGACCACGCTGCCACAGAGCAGCCAGGGCACAGCTGCGGCCCCGAAGCCTGGGATGAGTCCGCCGGGTCCTGTTCTTTTTGAAAGGCAGATGTTTCTTAAAAAGAGAATGAATGAATGAATGAATGAAATCGCTCAGTCGTGTCGACTCTGCGACCTCATGGACTGCAGCCTATCAGGCTCCTCTGTCCATGGGATTTTCCAGGCAAGAATGCTGGAGTGGTTTGCCATTTCCTTCTCCAGGGGATCTTCCCGACCCAGGAATCGAACCTAGGTCTCCCGCATTGTAGGCAGACGCTTTACCTAAAAAGAGAAGGAAAACGTATTGCATACTGTTCTGAGGCAAGTTTAAGGCTGGCCTAAGGAGGCTGATCTCTTACGAATTCAAATACGCTCCGGGTATTTCGGTTTTATATTTCGGTTTTACCGTGGACTCTTCTCTGCCAAGGAGATGTTTCCTTCCCCCTCCTTCACGCTGGGCCTGCTGCCACCCACATTTGGCTGCAGCTGGGGCAGAGTGGGGAAAAGCTCCCACGGCAGGCGTGGAGAGGCGACTGTCTTGCTGGGGGCCGGGGAAGGCCAGCCATCTGCCCAGGAGGCCCCTGGAGCCCCGCTCCCCAACGAGAGAGAAAGCCGCCTTTGTCTGGGGCCGCGTGTGACCAGCTGCTGGGCCTCGGTGGGGCCACGGTGGCCAAATGCACTGCGTTCTGACCCACAGCTGGGCCGATGAGATCACGTTCCAGAATAATCAGGGCCAGGCACAGACCTCATCTCTGTGGGCCCAGAGGTGGCAGGACCGCCTGCTGCCTTGGAGAGGTCCGGGGGCGGGGTACCAACTGTTCTTTGTGAGCCGAGTCGCTCAGTGGCGTCTGACTCTTTGCGACCCCGTGGACTGTAGCCCAGCAGGCCCCTCTGTCCATGGGATTCTCCAGCGAGAATATGGAGTGAGTGGCCGTGCCCGCCTCCAGGGGCTCTTCCCAACGCAGGGGTCGAACCCGATCTCTTAGCCGCCTGCATTGGCAGGCCGGCTCTTTACCACTAGCGCCGCCTGGGAAGCCACGAGGTGCCGTGGGCCCCCTCTTCCGTGTCAGCTGGAACCCAGAGCTGTGGGGCCTGGCATGGTGCCTCTCAGACTCTGGGAAAGTCTGAGGTCACTCCCTCTCTCGGAGCTTCTGATCGTGTGGAGGTGGGATATATACAGCAAGAGCTGGGAAAATACGTGCCTGTAATCAGGTGTTCCATTTTGGGTTTTTTGTTTGTTTGTGTTTGTTTTTTAATTTGTGTGTCCGCACCAGCTCTTCTTTGCAGACGTGGTCTCTGGTTGCAGTACCTGATCCCGTAGTTCCCCGACCAGGGGCGGAAGCCGGCGCCGCCAGGGAGCACGGAGCCTTGACCTCAGCACCGGCAGGGAGGTCCGGGCACTCCGTTCTGCAGTCCCGACTCCGCGCCCGCCCCACTGCATCATTCGCAGGCTCTGTGTCCCGACCCCCAGCGTGAGGCCTCAGCCCACGTGCTCGGCGCCCTGGGGCATGTCTGTCTCATCTGCAGGCCAGCACCAGTGCCTCGCCCGTGTCAGCTGTGCCGCCGAGTCGCTGCCCACCTTTGCCGTAAACCGGCCTCTTCTCTCGGTCCTCAGCTTCCCTCCCAGGTCTTCCAGGCTGGTCTGTGCGGTCAGCTTCCATCCTTACGTCTCTGTCAGATTTCCGCTGCCGGAACCCCAGCTCTGACTTGTTCATCCTGCCTCAAGCCTGTGTGCCTGTTCCTTTTTGGCGCTTCTTTTAGAGGGTCTGGGGTGGGCGAGAGAGGCCTTCTTGTTGGGCTGGCAGTGGGAGGAGCAGATAGACACAGGCTGGTGGCTGGGGCGCCTGGGAAGCTGGAGGCTGCCGGCCCTTCCGCGCTCACCTCTCGCCTCGAGGGCCACGGAGAACAAGCCGTAATCCCGTCAGCAGCGCTGCGCGTGTGTTAATACCTTCTTCTCCCTACTACTCGTTTCCTTCTCCCTGGGCACTCAGTAAGTCCCTCGGTCGTTTATGGTTCCCGAATCGTCATTTCTGGCTGTGCGACTTCCAATTTCTTTCCTGAAGGTTCTGGAATGGGATTATCCGGGAGGCTGGAGAAGAAATCCCCGGAGGACTGTGCGGGCCCTGGGTGGGGAAGATGAAACCCGATCTCTTAGCCGCCTGCATTGGCAGGCCGGCTCTTTACCACTAGCGCCGCCTGGGAAGCCACGAGGTGCCGTGGGCCCCCTCTTCCGTGTCAGCTGGAACCCAGAGCTGTGGGGCCTGGCATGGTGCCTCTCAGACTCTGGGAAAGTCTGAGGTCACTCCCTCTCTCGGAGCTTCTGATCGTGTGGAGGTGGGATATATACAGCAAGAGCTGGGAAAATACGTGCCTGTAATCAGGTGTTCCATTTTGGGTTTTTTGTTTGTTTGTGTTTGTTTTTTAATTTGTGTGTCCGCACCAGCTCTTCTTTGCAGACGTGGTCTCTGGTTGCAGTACCTGATCCCGTAGTTCCCCGACCAGGGGCGGAAGCCGGCGCCGCCAGGGAGCACGGAGCCTTGACCTCAGCACCGGCAGGGAGGTCCGGGCACTCCGTTCTGCAGTCCCGACTCCGCGCCCGCCCCACTGCATCATTCGCAGGCTCTGTGTCCCGACCCCCAGCGTGAGGCCTCAGCCCACGTGCTCGGCGCCCTGGGGCATGTCTGTCTCATCTGCAGGCCAGCACCAGTGCCTCGCCCGCGTCAGCTGTGCCGCCGAGTCGCTGCCCACCTTTGCCGTAAACCGGCCTCTTCTCTCGGTCCTCAGCTTCCCTCCCAGGTCTTCCAGGCTGGTCTGTGCGGTCAGCTTCCATCCTTACGTCTCTGTCAGATTTCCGCTGCCGGAACCCCAGCTCTGACTTGTTCATCCTGCCTCAAGCCTGTGTGCCTGTTCCTTTTTGGCGCTTCTTTTAGAGGGTCTGGGGTGGGCGAGAGAGGCCTTCTTGTTGGGCTGGCAGTGGGAGGAGCAGATAGACACAGGCTGGTGGCTGGGGCGCCTGGGAAGCTGGAGGCTGCCGGCCCTTCCGCGCTCACCTCTCGCCTCGGGGCCACGGAGAACAAGCCGTAATCCCGTCAGCAGCGCTGCGCGTGTGTTAATACCTTCTTCTCCCTACTACTCGTTTCCTTCTCCCTGGGCACTCAGTAAGTCCCTCGGTCGTTTATGGTTCCCGAATCGTCATTTCTGGCTGTGCGACTTCCAATTTCTTTCCTGAAGGTTCTGGAATGGGATTATCCGGGAGGCTGGAGAAGAAATCCCCGGAGGACTGTGCGGGCCCTGGGTGGGGAAGATGCCCTGGAGAAGGGAGCGGCTCCCCACTCCAGTACTTGGGCCTGGAGAACTCCGTGGACTGTGCGGTCTGTGGGGTCGCGGAGTGCCAGGCGCGCCGGGGTGTCCTCGTGTGCCTGAGCTCACGGCCGGTGGGGCTGAAGCCGCTCTCCTCGGCTGGGGCAGGACCGCGGGACCCGAGTCCGGGGCGGGCGGGCTGCGCTCCACGGCGCCTCTGCAGGCCTCTGTCACCAGGGCAGCCGGGAGCCACGCCGGCTTGCACACCCGCCTTCCGGGGCTGCGCGTATTTCTCCCGTGCAGACTCGACTCCGAGGCTGCCTTGGAGAGGGACTCTGGGGAATGGACTTCTTGCCCGGCCGAGCTGACGCTGCGTGGCTCTGATTCCTTGTGTGTACATATGGCCTTCCTAATAAGCGGCCCTCAAGCATGAGGTACAAGCATGAGGCTGGGGTGGGGAGAACAACCATGAGATGCGTACAGTGAAGAACGAGGTACCCTCGCGAGCGGAAGCTCCTCTCTGCCTGCGGCGCCTGCTGTTGTGTGTGGCCTGAGGTGCACAGTCTAGAATGAGGTTGCTGTCACCCTGTCTCTGTGAGCAGACACCCGCTCCGTCCTCTCCGCTCCGGCTCCTTGCGGCCGGGGCCCAGAATGGATGAAGTGTTCAAAGCAGGAGTCCTCGGCTTGGTCTTCTCGCCCCAAACTTCTGAGAGAACCGGTTCTGGCAAACTCGAGTTGTCTGCGTGACCTAGCTTACTTTGGCTACTTTGTGAAGGCAGCAATTGGCCAGGCTGAGGAGGACCATCTGGAGAATGTTCCTGGAAGCATTTTTGAAGGCCCAGGTGGAGGTCAGCTTCTCAGGGCTCGCCTATACTCACCTTCTTACGTGCAGGCTTAGGAAGCAGAGCTTGGTCCTGGCGAAGAACCCAGTGGGTTAGCCTTGGAAGCAGACGTTGACGAGAGCTGACCCGGGAGGGTGGACGGCGTAGTGCAGCTGTGTCTGGCATGTCCCCTGGGCCTGGGGGAGGAGGAGCCCGTCTCTGCTGGGCTCAGGCTGGCGCTACCCCGTCGCCTAAAGCGTCGTCTTCGTCACACGGTCCTGCGAGCTGCAGATTCGCCACGTCTTGTAGTCGAGGCTGAAAGAGTGACTCAGAGCCTCTGCTCGCGCAGCTCAGTTACAGAAGGAAAAGCCAGATTCGCCGGGGTCTGCCTGGCTCCAGGGCCCTTACTCTCCATCATACCACAGTGTTCTTCGCACAATTGGTGGTGTTTTCCTTTCTGCTCTTCAGCCCGTCCATCTGGCTAATCTTGGCAAAGTGTGTTATCAGCTCTGCCAGGGGTCAGGCATTTCTCCGGGAATGGAGATATTGGAGGGACTCCCAGTCTTCAAATCCACACATTCTCTGGTCTGTGTGAGGCTTCCGAAGTGGACCTGCCCCGGAGGGTAGCACGCCGGGCCGTGCCCTCTCTTTCCCGCTGGATGGCGGGAGCCGGGAGGTGGCCGGCTTTCCTGCCCCAGCCCTGCGCCACGTCGACATGGAGCTCTCCTGACCCTTTGGCGCAAGTCCCCGAGCTGAGACGGTCTGGGGAGGGTGGTCGGCAGCCTCTTCTCTGCACGCAGATTGCTGGGTCCTGAGTGCGCCCCGGCCACTGGTGGAGTCGGGAAGGGGCTCCAGAGCAGAAGGGTGGGCTCCGCTCCGCTCCCTGCGAGCAGTTAGCCTTCGCTAAGACTGTCTAAGGGTCTGGGTCCCGGATATCCTGCCCCCAGGAGGTTGCTCCGTACTTAGTCCTGTTTATAATCCTTTACTTTTCCCGTCAAAACACTTCCAGCTCGACAGTGGCCTGTGCATCGGTACAGAGTGCACGCGCGCGCGCGGACGTTTTGTTCTCAGCCCGAATCGGAGCCGCAGCGCTCCTGAGAAAGAGCCGAGGAACCAGGCGGCCTCGCTCGGGCGCCCCTGGCCGCCAGCGCGGAGGGCTCCACACCCGGCGCCCGGCCCGAGCTCGACCCCTGGCGGGGACTGGGAGCCCGCAAGCTGTGCGCCGGTCAAGTGAAAACATTAGAAACAAAGAGGAGACTAGACTCACTCGTACATGCTGGAAAACACCAGCAGCGCACAGCAGAGCCCCCTTGCGATAAAATAATGCACGAGAGCACCTGGGGGTGGGAGGGAGGCCCAGGCCAGAGGGGACACGTGCCGACACGGCAGAGGCCAGCACAGCATAGTGAAGCCGTTATCCTCCAATTAAAAACAAACACGTTTACAAACTGTATGAAAAACGCGTTGTGTTTGTGAAAACAAAGTTGAAATGCATGTTTTTGCAATACAAAACATGAATAACCTTATGAATAACATTGACGTGTTCTGTGTCTCATTGAATTTGAACATCTTGGGTATATTAATTTTACTTTTTAGTATAATTCAGAAAAAAAGCATAATAATTTCTGGATGTCAAATGGCTAACGACAAACATTCTAAGGGTAAACTGCTAATTGAGTAAAGGTTTCTTGTGGAGGAAAGAATTCAGGGTCAGCGAGGAAGTGTGACCTGGAGCCTCAGCTTTGGCCGTTGGCTCCTGTGGGAGTGAATGCTTGTGGTCGGAGTGTGTCTCCTGCCAGTCTGCAAAGAGGGGGAATTCTAAGGCGCTTCCCGTGTCCCCCGGGGCTGCCAGCTGTGTGTGGGAGGCCGGGCGGCGTGATCACGGCGTATCTCCTGCCGCGTGAAGGCTCCTGCGGGGCAGACTCCTCCAGCAGAGCGGGGCATCCAGTGAGTCCGGGGGTTTTCGGCGCCTGCGCTGCCTCCCTTCAGTACCCTGAACCTGGGCAACCACCGGGCCAGAGTGTGCTGTCCAGCTCGAGCAGACCTTGGGCGTGGTCCCCGTGCAGTCACGGTCGGGGGTGGGGGTGTCAGAACCGCCACTGTGGACCGCAGATGCTCTGTCCGCCTGGCCCGCGTCTCAGAGCACAGCCAGGAAGGCGCTCAGCCTGACTTGGGGAGCCCAGGCGCTCTGGGCTGACAGCGAGCTCCTCAGGCCACATCCCCGGCAGGGCGTCATGACCCTCCCGCGCCCCGAAGCCGAGCAGAGTGGACCGCGCTGGCCTGGCTCTGACCTTTGACCGCTCTGGGCTAGAAGGGAGCAGACTCTTTTTGAAACCAGCAAGCACTTTGAGTTTTCCATTGTCAACAAAGGTTCTTCAGCTGGTTTTGTTGTTGTCCTTGTTGTTTTGTGGAAGAAAGTTCTCGCACACGTCGGCGTTCCTGCAGGGCTAACTGTGGAGCCTGCTCTCCGGGGACACCGCAGAGCCGCAGAGCCTCTGGAAAGGCTTGGCGCGCAGGGCAGACTGGAATTCTCTGGAGAGCGGCTCCTGCGTCTGTCCGAGAGCCGGAGCTCTGCCTCCCCCCACGCGAGCCGGTCTCCAGCCAGCTGCATACTTGGTGGAGAGATTTATGGAACTGAGCCGACAGCTGCAAGCTTTCTTTTTCTCTTTTTCCAGGAACAGTGTTAAACGCCGTCAGAGCTGTTATGCAGTAAGCGTAGACACACAGCTGATTTCCTCCAGGAATGTCCAAACTCCTGAGTCGTGTCCTTGTTGAGTCTGGGCGTTTATAGACATGAAGCATTCTGGGGATGGAAGGAACCCAGGCAGTAGATGTAACTGACCTCTTGACGCGGCTTATGTCTCTAGCGCTTTGTTCGAGGACCTTCCGTGAGTCTAGTTAAACACTGTATGACTGCTTCAGTTCTGAAAGGGAAGTCGATCAGTCGTGTCCGACTCTTCGGGACCCCGTGGACTGTAGCCTACCAGGCTCCTCCCTCCATGGGATTCTCCTGGCGAGAGTACTGGAGTGGGTTGCCATTTCCTTCGCCAGGGGATCTTCCTGACCCAGGGATCAAACCAGGGTCTCCCACATTCGAGGCAGACACTTTAACCTCTGAGCCACCAGGAAGCAACTTTATTAAAGTGAATATCTTAGGGACGGGAACAGAGATTCTTCTAACTGAATCCCACTGTTCTGCTCACTTTAAAATTATGCTGGCTATTTACTGTGGCTTATGGACTCTTTATCCTTATGCAGGTCTGTTGTATTAGGAAACTTTTTCTGTTATTACCCTGTGGGGTTTTCTAATGTTTTTCTTTTTAAAAATTGTTCTTTTATTGAAGTATAGCTGGTTTACAATAGCATGTTAGTTTCAGGCGTTCAGCACAGCAAATATCTATATCTCACTGGGTCAGCAATTCAGAATAAATAAATGTGTATAATATTCTTCTTCAGCTTCTCTTCCCTTATAGGTTATTACAAAATATTGAGCCTCGTACACGTCACACGGTTCATCCTTTCTGGCTGTCTGTTTTTTATACAGGAGCGTGTATACGTTAATCCCAACCTCCTAATGTATCCTTCCTATTCAAATTTCTCCATTTAAAATAAGTGTGTTTAAATTTCTGATCTGAATGAATAACTGCAACTTGACATCTGTTCTGTTTCCCAAACCAGAACCCAGCTGGCTTCCCACCTATGGACCTGTGCGATGGTCTGGCTCTGTTTAAACAGTCGGCATCCACGGGGCTCTCCTGGAGGGAGAGATTGTACAGGAAGAGGGACAGAAGAGGAAAACATATTTATTTAGCTTCACTGGTATTCAGCACTGGGCTTAGTACCTCGTCAGGCTTGATCCCCATAATAAATGCAATCCCCATTTTATTCAGTTGAGTAAAGTATAACTCAGAGAATTTGTAGCTTGGCTGCATTTGTGAATTATAAAAAGTAAGAGTTTAAACATCGATTGTACTGTATAGAAAATGTACAAATTATTCATGTACATCTCAAACTATATTACAAAGCAAATCACTAGTGAAACTACTACCCAGGCATTGTAAGATCATGGATTGGTCGCCTGCTTGTGAATTTGTGTGACTTCTTCGTACTTCGGTCTTCATACTGGGGGCGTGTCTGGAAGTGGGCTGCTGGGTCATAGCTACGCACGCATGTCACCCTGGATGACAGCGACTGCTCTGCCCTTCACTGACAGTGGGGAGGGGTGATCTGCGCCGGCACTGAGACGCGTCCTGTTGCTGCTGGTGGCCTCACGCGAGCCGGATCTTAGCCCCCCCCCGGGTTCCCGGCCTCGGCCGCCGCGGAGGTCTGCTTGTGTGCCGAGAGCACGTCGGTGCGTGAGAGCACCTCCTCCCACACGCCTTCTTCTGTATTCTTCTCAACGTCAGCTCTAAACACCGTGTCTGCCTTGCAGATGTAAGGTGAGCAAACTCCTGGCCTAGTTCTTGGCACTTAGGCAACCGAAAGCCAAAGTTGTTATAACAGTAAACAGTCGCTCAACAACTAATGAAGAGGAGATACTTTTTTTTCTTTAATTGTTTGCCTGTGCCACATGGCTTGCAGGATATTAGTTCCCCAACTAGGGACCGAACCTGAGCAGCAGCAGTGAAGCCTGGGGTCCCAGCCATCAGGCGACCAGGGAACTCCCAAGCAGGTGTTTTTTCTCATATTAGAGCTGAAAGATGCTGTAACGTCTCATATAATAATGTACATTTTCCCCAGCCAGCCCATGATCGAATGAAGAGATAATGCTTGGAGAAGTGAGGGAGCGTGTTCAGAATGACTCAGCTCTCTGGGTGCAGGGCTGAGGCGAGAATTTGTCTCCTAACTCCTAACCCAGGGCTTCCTCCGTTGCCCTGTGCTTAATCTGCATGTGTGTTAGTCTCCGAGTCCTGTCTGACTCTCTGCGACCCCATGACCCCATGGACTGTAGCCCTCCAGGCTCCTCTGTCTGTGGAGTGAGTTGCCACTTCCTAATCCCAGGGATCTTCCCGACCAAGGGATCAAACCCCCGTCTCCTGGGCTGCAGGCGGACTCTTTACCACTGTGCCACCTGGGAGCCCCCGTGGGGAAATCCTCGCTGGGGAGGCAGAAGGAGGGAGAGAAAGAGCAAGTCCCAGAGACACACGTTTTAGATTTTATTTTTATGCAGATAAGCTGAGCGTTATAGGCGAGTGAAGGGTGCCTCACACTGAACAAGGCAACCCCCGCGCCGTGCTGATGCCCGGTGCCCCGTGCCATGCTGATGCCTGGTGCCCCGTGCCGTGCTGTTATCTGGTGCCCCGCGGTCACCCATCACAGAGGACGTGGCTCCTGAGCCTTCTGCTGGTCTGTCTCCACCGTGAAGACAAAAAGGCGACGTCGGCTAAAGGCGCAGATTGGGTGCGCGGTTGCCATGACAGGCGCTGTGGCCTGGGGGAGCTTTCTGGCTGAGTTAGTCAGTGCAGCGTTGTTAGCAAGGGTCACTGTATAATCCTCTACTCACCTTGTGCACCTGCTCTGGGCATCTTTAAAATCTGCACCCAGGAATCATTACTGTTCACCTCACTCTAGCAGCAGAGTTATAAATAAACGTGGTTCTTTACACTTCGGTTGAGGATCCTAAGACCTGATAGGCCTAGCCCAGTTGTGGAGATCAGTCTGATTGATGCTGTTTTAATTTCAGTGTTTATTTTGTCTGTTCATCTGGCCGTGCCAGGTTGTAGTCGTGCAGCGTGGGTTTCAGTTTTCCTTCCGGGATGCGGGGTCTTCACTTGCAGCGTGCGGACTCAGCTGTGACAGGTTGGATCCGGTTCTTTGGTCCGGAGTCAGACCCCGACCCCCTGCCTCGGGAGTGTAGAGTCTTAGCCGCTGGACCACCATGCAGGCCCCTGAGTTATACTTAAAAGATAAAACTGCCCCCTTATCATTGTCCATCAGTTTCTTCCCTGAGGATGATGAAGTGAGCATTATTCCATTTTTCAAAGATGCTGGAAGGAAAAATCAAATCATTGTCCGTAAGAGACTTGTGTGTGAGAGGTGCTTAGATGCCATATCGAGGTGTGTATCTGTGTGGTATCGGGTCATTTGGGGGGAACTGAGTATCACTCAGGGGACAGGGTAGCCTGGGGCTTAGTATACAAGCATGTCAAGAGCTTTGGGAAAATGTTAGGTGGTCCTGTCAGCCATTAGAACACTGCCCATGTGGACTGGCGAGCCGCACCCTGAGGCGTGAGCCAAACGGCCGGGCCTTCCGGGTGTGGATGGCCAAGGAAGGAAGTGTAAAACCGTCCGTAAGGACTCGCGCTCGGTTTAAATGTCCTGCTGCTGCTGTCAGAGCCGCGGGCGGTGGACTGTGGAAGCCGTGGGGTAGTGACCTGGAGCAGAGCTTAGAAGCTTTCTAGTGCCAGTGGTGAGAACCTGGCTGCTAATGCAGGAGACGCAGGAGATGCAGGAGACCTGGGTTTGGTCTCTGGGTCAGAAAAGTCCCCTAGAGAAGGAGACGGCCGCCCACTGCAGTATTCTTGCCGGGAGAGTGCCATGGACGGAGGGGCTGGTGTACTGAGGCCAATAGGGTCACAAGAAGTCGCAGACTGCTGAGCATGCATCATTAAAGAAACGGGAACAATGAAAATACAGCTTTCTTCTTTCTAAACTTCCAACAGCTTCCGAGTGTTTCTTGATCTATGCACGACTTCCTTAATCCGGCTCGCCCGCAGCCCTCTTTCAGTTTGGATGCCTGGGCTGTGAAGGAGCCTCGAGCTTCGTCCTCAGCAGACCTGGCCGTGGTGTGTGTTCGCCACGGGAACACTTGACCCCGGGGCTCACATGCGGCTGTAACAGTGCGTGTGCAGACATCGTGGCGGGTTTGCTGGTTTGGTGTGTTGCATTTTGAGCAACTTGGATGTTATCTCTGACAATAGATCTCAGCTTAAGCATTTCAAACATCGTTATTATTCATTTTAAAGTCTAAGAAAGAAAGAAAGTGAAGTCACTCAGTCATGTCTGACCCTTTGCAACCCCATGCACTGTAGCCCGCCAGGCTCCTCCGTCCATGGGATTCTCCAGGCAAGATACTGGAATGGGTTGCCATGTCCTTCTCCAGGGGATCTTCCCCACCCAGGGATTGAACCCAGGTCTCCCGCATTGCAGGCAGACTCTTTACCATCTGAGCCACAAGGGAAGGCCTCATTTCAAAGTTTAGAAGATGGCAAAATTTGGCTTTATGGATGAAATAGGAACTTCCCTGGTGGTCCCCTGGCTGAGACTCCATGCTCCCAATGCAGGGGTCCCAGGTTCGATCCTGGTCAGGGACCTAGGGCCCACATGCCACCACTAAGGCCTGGTGCAGCCAAATAAATCAATAAATATTGTGTAAAATAAAAATTTAAGAAATGAAAGAGACTGAAGCCAAGTAGTAATTACAGTACCATCTGAAATGTCAGCCCCCCTCTTGTGTTTGGGGTTGTTAATTCTCAGAGCTGTAGAATGTATTCAGTTCAGTTCAGCCACTCGGTCGTGTCTGACTCTTTGCGACCCCATGAATCGCAGCACGCGAGGCCTCCCTGTCCTCCACCAACTCCCGGAGTTACTCAAACTGATGTGCATTGAGTCAGTGGTAAGATCTGACAATTCTCATTTTCGGCAAGCCCTTGAAAGGTGACATATTTGCAGCACAGCCTGAGAGCCGCTGTTTTATACTGGGATGGGATTTTCACTTGGGCAACTGAACAGCAAAGACGTCTTGAACAGGGACTTCCCTGGCGGTCCAGGGGTCGAGCATCCGATCGCCAAGGCAGGGAGCTCGGATTGGCCGCCCACTCGGGGAGAATGCCACGTGTCGGAGCAGCCGAGCCCCAGCACAGCCAGAAACGAACCAGATCTTCCTACACGCTGGCTTAAGTGACGGAGACCGGGCTTGGAGCTGAACCTGCTCACACGTAACTGGCTCAAAATAAGCTGCTTCGCTAACCAGCGTATTTCCTGTCCCAAGGAGCGTGGCAGGGGGACAGCCTGGGTGCCTGGTGGGGTTTGTAGAGAGGAATTCTGCTCCCAGTGGGGGCTCGGTGAGGGTGGTCTCCAGATGCCTCTGAGGACCCTGCTTGGATTTCAGTGTCAGCCTGCCCCCCACACCTTGGCTCTGCTCTCTGTCTCCTCTGATTGGACAAGCTTCCGTTTCCTACTTGCCGGGACTCAGCTCTCCCTGATTCTTTTCTGTATCTCTCTGGGTCCCTGTCTTGCTCAGTGTTTTATTATTTTCAGGGAAAGCCTGAAGCAGCCTTCCCTTCCAATGCTTCCTTCTCTTTCAAGATCAGAAAGGGAAAAACAGGTCAGCTGAGAGGAGCTTCCATAGGAAAGTTTCCGTGGCAGGGATCCGAGTGCCTGGTGCATACAGATTTCTGGGGTGGTGAGGGGACATGAGGTGATCCCAGGCGAGGTGTGTCCCCCCCTCACTCCCAGTCTGCGTGAAGCACGCAGATGACTGTGATGGGCCCAGCCATGCAAGGACTGCTGGGCAACTGCGCAACCGCGAGGGCGCCCTGGCTGTTCGGAGGGCTTGGTTAGCGTCTGACCGCCAGCGCCGGGCACGGGGAGTTAGAGGCGAGGGTGCTTCCTTGGTTTGGCTCCTTCTCAGGAGGAAGCCTGGGGCGCCGCCTCGGTGTTTGTCCGGCCTGGCCTCGGCCGCGGTGTCTGAGTCCTGCCTCTTCTTCTTCCTACCTCCTACTCGACCGACCCCGGTTTTCAGAGCCTTTCTGCACTGCCCTGCTGCTCAGAGACATCACGTACCCAAGACCTGGGGAGGCTTTGTTCCTCCTCTCCATCAAGGATGGCTGTTCCGTCCCTCAGGCGTGTCCGACTCTTTGCGACCCACGGACTGAAGCACACCAGGCCTCCCTGTCCTTCACCGTCTCTCGGGGTTTGCTCCTTAAGGACAATGTCTTCCATTTCCCTTCTTTATAAAGTGAAGGTAAAAGGTATATATGGGAAGACAAGAACTTGAAGGTAATATGCAAAAGTAATAAGTAGTTACATTCCCTTGAATCATGAGCAGTTTTTTCATTTCCGCAAACTTCTCTAATACAGCTGTCTACTGCTTTTTTAATTAGTAAATGGGTTTTTTTTTTTAAGAGGAAAAAAACCAAAGCACTGTTGAGATGGAAACAGGAGCACCTGAACTAGGGGGAGAGGGCTGAGAGGTACCCACTTGTAGCTGAAAATTAGGACTAAGTGTGCAATGTAGGGAACGTGGTGAAAAATACTGTAATGACTCTGTAACCAGATGGTTACAAGGCGACAGATGGTAACTAGGGAGGGTCACTTGTAATGCATAAAATTATCTAATCACTATGGTGGCACTTCTGAAACTAATAAAGTCAATTATATTAATTTTAAAGTAAAAGCAAAAGGTAAAAAAAGTAAAGGTGTCCTCCTTGTAGGAGATGCGTTCAGAGCAGCTACAGGCGCTTAGGAATGAGCTCTTTTCAATGAACCGTGGAAATGAGGGCATTGCAATCAAACATTTGAAAACTGATCTGATAAAGATAATTGTGAGCAGAAGAAAAACGCCACAGCCTCACTCGAATGTTCATAAGCACCTGGGGTGGCATCTAGCACCCTCTGACCCCCGCAGGAGGTGCTGGGCACCCAGGGCCAGTCTGTTCAGAGCTCATCGCGTGTCCTGTGCGTTTGTACTTTTTCATGTCAGTAGAGAAATCATTTCGCCCAGGCTGGGTGGTGTCCACTGTTACTTGTCACGTGTGTTGATTTTCAGAACATAGTGTACCAGAGATGCTAGCTCGAAGTTCATTAAAACCAAATACATTGCGTGGCAATACCTGCCTTTCCGGATCATTTTGCACATTTTTAGTAACAGGACATTGGACCTGCTGGAACCACAGCACCTGTTGGGACCACTTAGGGAGAGATGACGTCTTTCCAACAGCCTGACTCTAAAAATACTACCTTGAAGATAAGCAGGATACATGTTGAAAGGCTTTTTTTGTTTTACTCATTCAAGGGAAAAAAATGAAATAAATGTCTAAATTTCTATATCATTGAGGATTTTAAGTGACAGAAGAAGCAAGTCAACCTCAACTGAGTAAAAACCTTCTCATGAAGTTGGAAGAAGCTAAACCACAGCCACATCACGAGATATTTGCGGGAACCCAGACTGTTTAGCTAGGGCGTCCTTGGTGGCTCAGGTGGTAAGAGTCCTTCTGTTCACCTGCAACACAGGAGACCCGGGTTTGATCGCTGGGTGGGGAAGATCCCCTGGAGAAAGGAACAGCTACCCACCGAGTGTTCTTGCCTGGAGAATCCCATGGACAGGGAGCCTGGCGGGTGCAGTCCATGCGGTTACAGGAAGTCAGACAGAACTGAGCGCCTGACCCTTTCGCTTCAGTTTTGAAGCACCAAGCCCACCTCTCCTTCTCTCTTTCTCTCTGGTGGCCCCAGATCAGGGGCCACAGGTCTGAAACACCTCTCAGCTATGTGTAAGAAACACGGGACGTGCCGAGGACCACAGCAAACGAGAGAACGCGCCCACTAAAGGGGCGGCCCCTGTGGAGCAGGGTCCAGCGGCCACCCAGCTCTGGTGTGGTTAGAGCTTCAACTCTTCCAAAGAGGCAGAATTTGGAATTTAAAAAAACGTTTGTTTTTGTTTCTTCACTTATTTGGCTGCACTGAGTCCCAGCGGGGGCACGAGGGGTCTGCAGCCTTGTTCCCGCGGGCAGAACCTCTAGCGGCGGAATGTGGCATCCGGTTCCCTGACCAGAGCTCGAACCTGGGGCCCTGCACGGGCAGCGTGGAGTCTCAGCCACTGGGCCGCTAGAGAAGCGCCCTAGAAATCTAGATTTTTGTGTGAAAATTTCCTAATTTTTAAATGTTGGTTAAAGGAAACAAACACTGCATAGGGGACGGAATACAGCTCTGGCCGAGACTAAACGCTGCGGGCCCTCCCCGAGCGACCGCGAGACGCGCCTCACCCTCGCAAGTCCGTGAGGGGTCACCAGGCCCGGCAGCTCCTGCCCTCTCCCTGGGCGGCACAGGCCTCTTCATCCGTTTGCAGGGAAGAAGCGCCTTGATCTGAAGTCAGCACTCTGGATCGGGAGGGGATGGAGTTCCCGCTCTTTGACTCCTGAGGATGCTGCCGCAGAAAACCCAGAGCTCTAGCGAGCGTCCACATCGCTGTTCCGTTGCTCAGTCGTGGAGTCGTGTCCGACTCTCTGCGACCCCACAGACTGCAGCATGCCAGGCCTCCCTGTCCATCACTGTCTCCCAGAGCCTGCTCAGACTTGGGTCCACTGAGTCGGTGATGCCATCCAGTCATCTCATCCTCGGTCGTCCCCTTCTCCTCCTGCCCCCAATCCCTCCCAGCATCAGGGTCTTTTCCAGTGAGTCAGCTCTCTGCATCAGGTGTCCAAAGTACTGGAGTTTCAGCCTCAACATCAGTCCTTCCAATGAATACCCAGGGCTGGTCTCCTTTAGGATGGACTGGTTGGATCTCCTTACAGTCCAAGGGACTCTCAAGAGTCTTCTCCAACACCACAGCTCAAAAGCATCAATTCTTTGGCGCTCAGCTTTCTTTATAGTCTAGCTCTCACGTCCATACATGACCACTGGAGAAACCATAGCTTTGGCTAAATAGGCTTTGTAGGCAAAGTCTTTACTGTCTGTGCTTTTCACTGTGCTGTCCAGATTTGTCACGGCCTTTCTACTGTGAAGCGAGGGTCTGCGTTCCAGTAGCACTAGATTGTCCTGCAGATGAGCCGTAGTTTGCTTTGGGATGTGCTCTGACCTGCTCACGAGACCATGACTTCAACCGTGGTTGGGAACTGCTGATTCTGCGCAGGATGTGCTCTGGGGGAAAAAAATGTGCCCTGAATTCACAAGCCAGGTTTGTGGAAACGGGAATGGAGAAACAGCGACTAATCTCCTTGTACAGAACAGCGCCATAGTTCGGAAGCTGAGTGGAGGGTGCAGAGGTTTATGACAACAGCCCGTGTCTGCTGAGTAAATAAACACTGTTCTTGCCGCTCTGTACCTTCCACTTGGTTTTGCATATGACCTTGAAAGAAGATATTTTTAAAGGGAAAGAAGTTAATTGAAGCTACTATTGGTATAGGGCTTGATATTTGCAAAGCAGTTTTAAATTCATTCATTTGAACCTGTGAAGATAAATGTTTTTACCCAACAGTGTCTAATAAATGATGTCACTGAGGCCGAGAGGAAGACAAATGACTTTAGTAAGATCATCCAGAAAAGGAAACTGGGACTTAAATCCATATTGCTGGATTCCAGATCCTGTATCTTTCCCACAGATACACAGCTGCCCTTTCAATATGCTCCAATTTTGATTTATCTAAGTAATAGGTATAGGTATCTTTAGACTTACTAATACAGTATTTTATATGTTGTAGTTCATACTTACATTTAAGATATGACATATAACATATTCTATAATGTTTATATTTCATATTTGTTATCTTTGTTAATACAGTGCTTGAGTTTCTATTGATCCTACCCACTCAGAAAAGAATAAGAGGAAATTGTGGTTTCAGGTGTTTGGGTATTTTCACTTTCTTTGTGTCATCAGCAATAACAGTTTATTAATAAATAATTGAGAGCAGGGGTGCACCTTCCTGGGCTTCCCAGGTGGCGCCAGTGGCAAAGCCCTCACCTGCAGGAGATGTGAGTTCAGTCCCCAGGTCAGGAAGACCCCCTGGAGGAGGCCATGGCAGCCCACTCCAGGGTTCTTGCCTGG
Organism: Madoqua kirkii; assembly: GCA_006408675.1. NCBI lineage: Eukaryota > Metazoa > Chordata > Mammalia > Artiodactyla > Bovidae > Madoqua > Madoqua kirkii. The sequence continues at coordinate 9,312 of SJYC01040206.1, read as the reverse complement.
AGACCCCCGAGGGCAGAGGAGCTTGGCGGGGTCCATGGGGTCTCGAAGAATTGGAAATGACTGAGTGACTTTCAGCTTCAGCTTAACGAGTTATGGTGAATCCTTATTTTCTCACTTCTGGTGAAAGTTAGACATGGTTAGACTTTCGCATTAGGATAACCCTCTCAGCAGCTGCAGCCTGTATTCCCTCAGGAAGCGGGGTTAGAGCCTGAGGTTAGCACCCACCGTTACAAGTTCTTGAATTACTCAGTCTCAGGTGCTCCCTGATGGTCCAGTGGCTGAGACTCCCTGCTCTCACTGCAAAGGGCTCTGGTTTCCATCCGTGGATGGGGAGCTGAGATCCCACGTGCTGTGCCGTGTGGCAAAAATAAATAAGTGTGCTTAGTTTATTTTTAAATTTTTAATGGAGTATAGTTGATTTACCATGCTGTGTCCGTCTCTGCTGTACAGCAACGTGAGTCGGTTGTACATATCCATATAGCAGCTCTTTTAGAGTCTTTCCCCATATTAAGTCATTACAGAGCATTGAGTAGGGTCCCCTGTGCTACACCCTTCCCTCCTGTGCATGTATCACTGTGCCATGCAGCCTCAGCTGTGTCTGACTCCCTGTGGCCCTATGAACTGGAGCCCACCAGGCTCCTCTGCCCGGGCCTTCTCCGCGCAAGAACACTGGAGTGGGTTGCCTCTCCTCCTGCAGGGGGTCTTCCCGACCCAGGGCTGCGACCTTAGTCCCCTGTGCCTCCAGCGCTGGCGCCGGGCTCTTCACCACCAGCGCCGCGGGAGGCCCCGCGCACGCCCGTGTGGGCGTCCTTGCAGCCTCCGCTTTATCCCCCGCCCCGCAGCCCTGGTAACCCTGCGCTGTCTCTCCATCTGGGACTCTGCTGCTGCTTCGGAGATAAGCTCTTGGGCGCCTGCTCAGCCCCCGCGCGGGCGGTCCGCACCCGGCTGCCTCCCCGTTGCCTCGCTGCTCCCCGCGTGGCCGCCTGGCTCCCCCCGCGTGGCCGTAAGGGAAGCGCCGCGTCCCCGCCCGGGACGCCTCGGGACTCACGAGGTGCCTTCTCTCTGCCCGCCAGGTCTGCCAGTTCGTCGTCTCCGTGAACGGGCTTAACGTGCTGCACGTCGACTACCGGACGGTGAGCAACCTGATTCTGACGGGGCCGCGGACCGTCGTGATGGAGGTCATGGAGGAGCTGGAGTGCTGAGCGCCCGGGCGGGAGCGCTCTCGGCGGCGGCCCGCGAGCCCCGCTCCGCACACACGCGCCTTCCTTCGAGTTTCCTGCGCTGATGCCCTGTGGGATGTGGGAGAACCAGCGAGTATGTCTTTAAAAGAGAAAAAAGGAGAAAGCACGATGTCTGTCGGTGCAGAAAAATTTGAGACAGAATTTTTTTCCCGCATAGTTGCATTGCCTTACTCAACTTCCCTTTGTAGCTCGCATCCGTTGTTTCTGGTCTCGGTTCACAAAACATTGAGATGTTTCTTTCGCCAAAAGAGCAACGTGCTAAATTTGCCTTCATGGGAATCAATCCAGTAGTTTCTCTAGACTTCACGTTCCACTCTCACCAAAAGGAGCATGGATCTGTTATTAGAGGATCTCGACCTCACTGAGTTTAAAACTGAAGCAACATCCAAAGGAGCAGTCCTTGTTAACTGGCGTTGTGACGGTTCTGAAGCATTTTGTGACTTTCTCTCAACTCCTGCCTTTAGTATCCGCTTCTGACTTGATGTGTGCTTCCAGTTTCGCAGTGGCCAAAAGCAAGCCCTGTAATGAGGTGGGTGGGCAGAGAGAGGATTGCTTAGAGCTGTGTGGGCGCTCTTTCTCTTTCTGAGCCTGGATCAGTCTGTCAGTCAGCAGCAGCAGCTTTCTAGAAGTGATTCTGAATATGTCGAATGTCGAAACAGACAAGTTTGTACGTACATGTAGAGTTCAAAATCATGCCGCTGTCAGGATTTCACTCTGGAGCTGTCCCTTGTGACGTCTGCTAGAACTTGGCCCATATGTGCTAAAGCTTGAAGCGCAATTGCCTTACTGCCTGAATTCCCACTAGCTTCCTAGTGTGGCGCATTCTAAGAACATGACATGCTGCTTATTTGGTGGGGTCATTCTTCACCAAAAGCACCTTCTTGTGTTGTAACTGTTTAGCCCACTTGCACATACCCGTGTGTCTTTTTTTTTTTTTTTTCGGTCTTGAAGAGAATGCATTTTGGATCTTGGTGTGTAGAGAAAGTTTCTCAGAGTGCCAAATCAGGGAGGCAGGGAGTGCCCAGTTCCTTTTACTTTCATATAACGCGTTCTGAATGACAAGGCCACTTTCTCATCATGTAGTAACAAAGTACGGATGCTGTGCCTCGGCCTCTTTTTAGTGATGGGTTATGACATGCTGGCACTGGCGGAGCGGACGCACCGTGCTGAAGGTGTCGGCCATCTGTGTTTCCGGTAACGCAGCTTTCTCGTCTGCAGCCTTAGGCTGAGGGCAGGGTTGTGCAGGAATGCAGGATGCTAACGCGCGCCCTGTCAGCCTGCCTCGGGAAGTCCTGCGTCTCCGTGTGCCCGTGTGCTTACACCGTGCGCCGGGCGCTGTGCTCCCTCTCTGTCCTCATCACCACCCGCGAGGCAGTTAGAATCACCCTCTTGGTTGGGACTTGGACGCTCAGTCTGAGCAAGTTTAGAAGAGGCCTCTGAGTCCCCACCGCAGCAGGAACTCCTGGGCGACAGCTTGGATTCAGGCACCGTCTGTCTAGAGCGGGCGCCCTGCCCCACCCCAGCCCTCCGCAGCTGGAGGCCCGCGTGGGCGCCTTCTGCCCTGAGCCGCACGCACACTGCGCGGTCTCTCCTGCTCATCTGGGTGGTCAGCGGTGGCCTCATCCGTGTCACAGCGGGGGAAGCGGGCTCTTCAAGGCCCACTTTTGTAACAGTTCGTGGGAGGCGTTACCCATCAGGCTTTCTTTAAAGGTCGTCCCAGATGCCTTCTGGGCCTAGATGTTGACCGCAGAGAAGGAGGCAGGCCTCCGGGAATGGCATCCTCCCGGCGGCTGCTGCTCCTTTGCTCCTAACCTGATGACTGTTGGGTGTTGGCCCAACTCCACGTCCCTTCAGCCAGTCTAAGCAGCAGAGAAGGGTTTTCCTTGATTCAGAGGGTGGCGTTGATGTCTTTGCTCAGATGAAGGCCCAGGTGAAGGAAGGGACAGTAAGGTGAAGAGAGGGAAGCCTTTGGCTCCCACCACCCTGAGCTTATAGGCCAAATACTGAGAGTTCTGCTTCCGGAGAGTGACCCTGACTGTGGTCCCACCCACGCTGCATCCTCACCCTGTGAGTGCTCCTCACCCAGAGGGCCGGGCTGCGCTTTCTCCAGCTTTTGCACATGCACTTTTTCCTCCCTGGAATATTCTTCCTCCGTCTCTGCCTGGAACAGTCTGTCTTATGAACTCCCCGTAGGCATTGTCTTAGATATTCCCTCTGGGAAATCTTCACCAGCAGCCTGGTTCTGGGATGGATGCCCTTCTCTGAATTCCCAGGGACCCCTACACACCAGCCTCCTGTGATCCCAGCACTGCTGACATTTCCTCGGAAACGGTCTGTCCCCGTCCGTCTCCCGCGCTCTCTCTGAGCGTCTGCAGAATGGGACTGCGTCAGGCGTGGCCGCCGCCTGGCACGGTTCCTGACACAGCAGGCTGTCAGCTCTGCGCTGCTTTCTGAGCACTCAGCCCAGGGCGTAGCTCTGACACTGCTGATTTCGCTCGAAGCCTGTGGTTGGCCTTCGGGCAGAGCTGTGCTAGGGTGACCGAGCACAGCCCGTGTCCTGGCTGAGTTCACACGCGCACCTGAGGTCAGTGCTCGGGGCTGGCCGGCGGGGGCTGGTTCTGTGACTCGGCTGGCTGTGGCCTGGGGCCGTGGCTGAGACGCCTCCACTGGACTCACGCGGTCTTTCCCTGAGCTGACCCAGGCTTCCTTGTTAGGTCTCAGGAGATCAAAGAAAGGAAGAAGAGAAGCTGCAAGCCCTTCTGTGGACCCGCCTGAAGTCGCACAGGGTCACTTCCGAAGCCTTTTCTTGGCCAGTGCAAGTCACAAAGCTAGCCCAGGACCAGGAGGCCCGAAAGCAGGCTGCCCCTGTGATGGGAGGCGCTGCCCAGAGCGTGGCCGTTTTTAATCCACCAGAGTAGACACTGCCTTTTGAGTGGAGGCCTAAGGAGTTACCTAGCTGGTGACAGACGTCAGCAATCCAGACGCCGCTGGGTGGAAATGCAGCAGTTGGGAACGAAGCCCCAGGCCCAGTGAAAGCTGGAGAGTCAGGAAATCCTAAAACCACGGCGCTGCCTGGAGCCCCGGGAGCGCGGTGGTGCCCTTTGCCTTTCGCTGAGGCGGGAGCAGTCTTGGGGGGCTGCTGGCCCCGCACCTCCCTCCCTGCAGTCCCGAGGCCTCAGTGGGGCCTCCCAGCGCAGGGCGGGGTGGGGAAGACGGGTGTTTGGCTTTGGCTTGTCTGTGACACGCGGTTGTGCCGTGTACCCGTGAGAGTGAAGGATACGTACTTTAACTCAGGCCCTGAGTTGTTAAATCATAGCATATTAAAAAGTAAATATTTTGTATGGCATTTTGACAGTTGAACTGCTTTAACATTTAGAAACTCCATTCCTAAACGGAACTCCAAGAATTCTTCCGAATTAGGAGGAAGCAGTATTTTGAAGAACTTTGATTTCCTATGTATGTGTGTGTCTCCGTTGTGGGGAATTGTGTGTGAGAGTTGAGGTCGCTCGTGAAGAGTCTCTGAAATGGCTTAGTTTGTTCCCAGAGAAGACACGCTTGGGTTTCCAGGCGTCTGTGTGTCTGTGATGGAGGCAGGAATTGCTTGACGTCGAGCCCCAAGCACGGGTGTGCTCTTTGATTCTGCTGTAGAGAGGGGACGCGGCCGCCGTGGGGCTGGCTCTGCCGCCTGGTGTTCTCTTCTTAATCTCTGTCAATAATTACGTGAACTGATACATTTCTGGTCAAGAAATGGTGGGTAACATGAAGAGATCCATGTTTGCGTAGATTAGATACGACCAGCTTCACACTGCCTTAAGAGAGATGAATGCATTGGAGCGGTAACAATTAATAGTTTAAAATCACTGGTTTCAGTCCAAAATAGAGTCTCACTTTCCCAAATACTCATTCCTTTTCAAATATGTCATGAAAGTAATCTGCTTTCAAGATCTGTTTGAATAGTGTTAACTATTCTCTCCTGTTGAATATTAATCGTGTTTCATTTTGATTATCTGTGATTAGAATAACCCAAGATCATTTCAGTTTTGCAAATTGGTTGGAGTCTATTGGTGTCATTGACCATGGTTTTACTCATTCAAAGAAGAATTTCAGGTATAATGTGTTTTCCCTCAGTTCAATACCAAGGGGACAAATTTACCGTGTACCAAAAGGAAGTTCATAATCAAAGTCACTATATGGTATTGTCAAATGCATTGATACATGTACTTAATATATATGTTTATTTTTAAATCAGGTTGAAATTTATTTTCTCTGTTTCTTAAAAGTTACAGCAAAATAATTAAAATTATAACAATAGACAGTATAGCATGAAATAAATGTAAAATTTTTAAAACGATGCCTTTAGGGTTTCAGCTTTTCCTTTCTTTAGAGAAGATTAATCATTTTTTTAATCCTAGGAGTTGCACTGTAAAGCTGATCTACAACTAATTTGTCAAAGAGGACACTTGGGGTTGGGATCCAATTCTCTAATGTAACCAAAAGTGCCATTTGTAAAACTGCCTAATGATGGATGTTTTCTGAAGCTCTTTTGCCTGGGGGGGAAAAAGTGCATTAAAAAGATTTTTTCTCTACTGTATTGATTTGAAATCATTTTCTCCCTACACATGTATTGGTGAATGTTGCGAAGAGCTGACTCATTTGAAAAGACCCCGATGCTGGGAAAGATTGAGGGCAGGAGGAGAAGAGGATGACAGAGAATGAGGTGGTTGGATGGCATCGCCAACTCAATGGACATGAGTCTGGGTGGACTCTGGGAGTTGGTGATGGACAGGGAGGCCTGGCGCGCTGCGGTTCACGGGGTCGCAGAGAGTCGGACGTGACTGAGCGACTGGGCTGACTGATGGAGCAGTCTCCATGGAAAAATACTCTGTGGCTGCTTTTTTGAAATAATGTTAGTTATTTTTTTTATTTTCAACTAATTAGGAAATCAGTTCCCCAATTCAGTGCATGTAGGGTATAAGTAAGGAGGTGAGTGGTTATCCAGACTACATTCAGTATTAACCAAAAGAACGTTACATTTTTCTCTCATTTACTCTTTTATTCACTTGTTCGTTCATTCAAGAACAAGAAGCCTCCCTGAGGCCGTGTGTTTTGCTGAACAGCATGTATAAGGCTCTCCTGTTGGCTGGGTGGTAAAGAACCCACCCACCAAAGCAGGATACGTAAGAGACAGGGGTTTGATCCCCGGGTCAGGAAAGCCGCCTGGAAAAGGAAGTCACTACCAACTCCAGAGTTCCTGCCTGGGAAACCCCATGGACAGAGAAGCCTGGGGGCTGCAGTCCACAGGGTCGCAAGAGAGTCGGACACGACTTAGCGACTAGGAGGACAAAACGGAGCAGACAGGACCCTGCGTTCAGCTCCATGAGTCACGTCTAGGCCGTCTCTAGAAAGCTGCTCTCTGTAGAGAGGGGCAGATACGCAATCCTGGGGTTGCTGCACAAACCACCCTCCAACTCCAGAAGCAGAGCAGTGACAAAGCTTACATTACACGCTCTCCCTTCCCGATCCCGCCCCCATTTCCCCTACCCAAGGGGAGCACGGGGTGAACACTGTTACCCTTCTCCTGTCCTCTTTTGTTTTTTTGGCCAGGCAATAGTGAGAGTGCTAAGCCCTACCTGCTGGACCATCAGGGAACTCCCCACGTTGTTTATTTTTGGGGGGAGCATGTCACGTGTTGTGTGGATCTCAGTTCCCCAGCCAGGGATTGAACCTGTGCCCCCTGCAACGGAAGCATGGAGTCTCAACCACTGACACCAGGGAGGCCTCTGTTCTTTTTGTTCTTAATCATTGTTTGGGGTGTTTTTTTTTTTTAATGAACTGTATTCAAAGAACATCCAGCTTTATATAGATCTCTTGGACTCTCCGACTCGATGGACGTGAGTCTGAGTGAACTCCGAGAGATGGTGATGGACAGGGAGGCCTGGCGTGCTGCAATTCATGGGGTCGCAAAGAGTCAGACACGACTGAGCGCCTGAACTGAACTGAGCTTGTTTTTGTTCAGGATTATATTGCTAAGATTCTTCTAGATTTTTGTGTATAATTCACTGTTTACGGCTTCCTGAACTTTCTGTTCATTTGTCTGTTTTCTTGTCAGCGGTATTTGGTTGTTTCCATTGTGGATGCTGTGGTTGTTGTAAGTAGGTGACCATGAACAGTCTGGTACCATCTCCTGGGGACAAGTGTAGGAATTTTTCTTAGAAATCCACGTAGCTGAGTCAGAGGACACGTGAATACTGACTTTACGAGGTCACATTTAACTCCCTTTCAAAGCGGTTGGACCACAGCAGTTGCCCATCTGAAACACGCAAGTGGTAGACGTCGGTCAGCGTCTTCTCCAAACTCTGAAACTTATTAACTTTTGTCAAACGTTTATTTGGTCAGCGATACTGAGAATTTTGAGTTGCTGTGAAGCTCATAAAGTTTAAGGTACAGAAGACGTGAGAAGTGGTCTGTCACCCTGACGTATGACGCTGGTGTCTCCATAATGCCCAGGATGTTTTTGAGACTTTTGCCATGCTACAGCTTGATTATTATGACGCACAAATTATTGGTGGTGTCAGAGTCTTGACTCTCTGTGCACCAGGGCCAAACAGAAATACTGAGACAGAGTCACAGAGGAGAAAGAGTGACTTTTCTTCTTTGCCAGGCAAAGGGGCCACACGGCAGGCTAGCGCTTCAAGAAGGCCACCCCCTCCCTGGAGATCAGAGAGGCTGCACAGGCAGGCAGGGCTCCCCAGGGGGCACTAGTGGTGAAGAACCCTCTGCAAATGTCCACGTGAGAGGCGCGGTTCCATCCCGGGGTTGGGAAGATCCCCCAGAGGAGGGCGTGGCAGCCCACTGCAGCCTTCCTGGCTGGAGAATCCCAGGGACACAGGAGCCTAGGGGGCTGCAGTCCATGGGGTCGCAAAGGGCAGGACCCTGAGCCACAGGCAGGCAGGGTGTGTGGTGGGATCTTGCTTTCTTTTTGCTTCCCTGGTGGCTCAGAGCTTAAAGCGCATGCCTGCAGTGCGGGAGACTTGGGTTCGATCCCTGGGTTGGGAAGATCCCCTGGAGAAGGAAATGGCAACCCACTCCAGTATTCTTGCCTGGAGAATCCCATGGACGGAGGAGCCTGGAGGGCTATAGTCCATGGGGCCGCAAAGAGTTGGACACGGACTAAGCGACTTCACTTTTCTGTTTCAAAGGGTGAGGCTGCTGATAAGATTAGGATGTGAAGGGTCTCAGGCATCTGGCCTCCTAATCCAGCGTCTCCTTTCCCTGTAATCTTGCCTGGGTGTTTCCTGACTGCTTCTCCCTTGATGAGCAACTGTTCTGCCCTTTGGAACTCAGGGAAGGTCAGGAGGTTGGAGTCTTGCTAAAAGAAATGAAGCACAGAAAGCCCTCTCTGACCAGGAGCCCACAGGGCGCTGCTGCCGTTGCTGGAAGTCACATAGAATATATTCTCAAGGGAGAGTCGCTCAGTCGCGTCTGACTCTTTGCGACCCCAGGGGCTATATAGTCCATGGAATTGTCCAGACCAGATGCTGGAGTGGGTAGCCTTTCCCTCCTCCAGGGGATCCTCCCAACCCAGGGAAAGAACCCAGGCCTCCGGCACTGCAGGCGGATTCGGTGGATCCTTTACCAGCTGGGCCACGAGGGGAAAAGGCCTTAGATGTGGCACGGTTAGTTTTTAGAGGCTAAGGAATGGGTGGATTATTCTGTTTCAAGGAAGGGGTGGGCATTTCCAGGTTTGGGGCCACTTTTTGGCCTTTGGGGTTAGCTGCAGACTGGTGGCTGGGTCATTCAGGATGCCAGTGTATTACAGTGAGCTTATAATTGAGGCGCAAGGTCTCCTGGAGGTAGATCTTCTAGATCTTTTCCATCTAACTAGATCTTCCATCTCGGATCTAGTTGGTTCTAACAAGCTTCTGTCACATCCTATGGCTGTGCCATTCTTTTAAAGATCGTGCCCTGCCCCTTCCCTCATGTTTCACCATCAGTTCAGTCGCTCACTCATGTCTGACTCTTTGCAGCCCCAGGGACTGCAGCAGGCCAGGAGGGAGGGAGGGAGGGAGGG